>CAJNYU010002988.1:0-10769 GCA_905331475.1 Rotaria socialis
AAATGAGCATTTGTCAATCGCTGAATATCCACATCTTTCTCAACTTAATCTTACTGAAGCTCATGATGATTATATCGAAGAATTTCTTGTTGATACGAAAGCCTGTTTACCAAATAATCTAAATATTTCTGTTGATTATCAAGTACTGAAACGTGTGACACAACATTTTACAAACAATACAATACGAAATAATTGTAAAAAACTGCGTAGCTTAGGTCTAATAGGAAAATGTCGAATTCCTAAATATGTAAAAGAATATTTTTCTCATACAAAAATATTATGAATGTTCAATGAAAAATTTTTCATCGAAATTTATCTATTTTCCGTAAAATCTACAACTAGGAAATTTCCTATTTTCTCATGTCTGTAATGGGCGAGGGTGGCGGAGGATTGAAAAATCTCACCTTAAAACTTACACTTGCCATTTTCTTCGAAAAATATATGAGTTCCGCATTTTGGCCCCAGAGGGGCTGCGGTGATAAGTTTTTTTTAAGAGTGTATTTCATATTTCATGCTTTCAGAAAAAATGACTCATTTTGATAGAAAAATAACTACAAGTCACTCTTGCTTTCATTTGAAATGGTTTTCACATGAACTATTCATATTAACAGTGCATTGAAACATATCAAGTTGAAAATGATATACTCCTATATTTATTCAAAACTCTAAATCTAAGGTTTAATGTCATACAAGCAATAAATGAGTTCGCGACATAGTTCAATATATAATCGAATATGAAGGTCAAGATCGTAGCTGTCAAAAATACCAGCAAACTAAGGCCTTGCCGTGTATGGATGGTGTTTTAATACTTCTAAAGCCGGACGATCTTCCGGGTAGTATTGCAATGTCTTCCTTAGTAAATCTCGTACTAATGGATCTTGTACAGGAGCATGTCCGTAGGGTGGTTCCCACGCACGATTTTCTGGATTCCAATTTGGTTGTTTACCATATGTCATGTAATACAACATAGCGCCAATGGACCATATATCAGCTTGTGGTTGATATTGTGGTCCTTGTAATATCAAAACTTCTGGTGCACTAGAAATGAAGCTTACTCTTTTTTTCGAATGTGCCTGAAGAAGTGCGAATTAACGAAATCTTATAAGGAAATACAAGAGTTATTCTAAGAGGACAAGTGATGCAGAAACCTTTTAGTCTAATTTGATTACCTAAAATTTGGCGTTTCATCATATTCATTGCTAAAATAATACAAGAAAAAACGTATATATGATGATTAGCCATCTCTAAGTTTGTTGTTCTGTCTTACTCAAATTCATACTTTGATAAACCAAAATTGCAAACTTTCAAAATATTATCAACACGCACAATATTTTGTGGTTTCAAATCCATATGTGCTATATTATAACGTTGCAAAACCGAAACAATTTGTACCAATTGCTTCCATATCAATCGTCGATAATGTGGAGGAATATATTCATTGGAGCGATTAACACCTTGTATTTTTACATATTGTTGATGTAAATCTTCGATTAATCGATCCAAACTTTCTTGGCCCAACTCCATGATTATATAAACTGAAATAATACAGCATAAAGGTAATATTCAGAGCGATTATGACACTCTTTGAAAGTCGTGATATGCAATATGCATAGTCTACTTTTCTACAAAAACAAGCTTAACCCTTTCCGGCCCGCTGTTTGAAAATTGCCGTACCCCCCTAGGGGAAAATGTTGCCATATGGCAACACCGGGCCGGAAAGGGTTAACACATGAGTCGTTTCGCTTACCACAACCTGCATATTCCTCTTGACTATCAACACCCAATTCATATACTTGAATAACATGCTTTTCATTTTTACTAGCCGTCAAATGGTACAAACTCTCGATTTTATTCATGTAGTCTTCAAACTGGTAGTCGTCGCTCAATGTTGCAAATGTGGAATCGTCATATAAATCAATTACTTTCACAGCAACACGATGACCACCAGGATCGATTGCTTCATAAACAGCACCTGAGTTTAGAAAAGATATCGATTATTTTATTTCAATTTCTATGTCATTCTGATATGTTTATAATACGGACCGTAATTTCCTTTTCTAAGTAGCTTTTTGAAAAAGTAAGGTCTGCTTTCTCCGCTATAAATTTCGTCAATCATAATTTGCTGATTGGTTAGATTAAAGACAGTTGTATGATGACGTAGCAGGTCCTTTGTTTCTACATTATAAAATAGCAATCGCGTTCCTTTTATTATTAGCAACCATTACCTACTTTTGTATAACCATTGAAACATTTCGACTTGTTTAACAAACTTTTCAAAATCCACAAAGTCAATTAGAATGATGATTAAAAACAATTGCGCTGATTGCAATGCCCTATGAGATAATGATGATTGCCTGATTTGACTGTTTTACTGAATGTACAACAGACGGTCTTTTTAGACGAGCGATGGAAAAGAAGAGACAACAGTAGAGTATCATAAAATTCATTCACCCCCTCGAAAAGCATACGTAAAAATAAGAATCATGACATCAGTAAAGAGAAGGACACCGACGTCATCTGATATTTTTTCATTACGAATGAACTTGAATAGAATATTACAACACATATCGAAGGTAAATTATCGTCAATTGAAATGGGCCTCAGGACAATATAATTACATTAGTTATAAACGACCGGCGATGATCGAAAATGTTAATGTACACTATCATTTCATTTAGTTTACGATTGAAGTTTTTGTGAGTTCACTATTATCGCATTGCAAACAGTTTCTCAAAATATTAGGGTGTGGGTGTGGGTGTGAATAAAGAGTGTATCTAGACCCACATCCACATCCTCGAGCATGTGATTAGATCAATCCTTAATAAAATTCGACCTTTAGGGTGTGCTCTCTGCTTATGCAACTTACACTACACTCACACCTTCAAGGATCTTCATAAACTCTTCTTTTCCTGATATTTCCCTATGGAAACATAGAAGAATTCTGTTGTTACCTTCACCAGTGACTTTTCAGAAAGAAAAAATTGAAAATCTCTTTCGAATATTCTAAAACCGCTGTGAAAGAGCCCTAGATGTTAAGTAAAACTCACCTGATTTATTTACTGATATCCAAAGGATTATTTTCGATTAGATCTGTAATGTCACACTTTTTAGTTTTTATTCGCATTATAATCAAGAGAAAATACCCCCCCCCCTCCCCCGCCACTTTCGTGAAATCTGTAGATAGCACTTGCAGTTGTTCTTATACTACGATGAAGAAAAGTAGTGAATTATGATACAAAAAAAACGTGAGTTCTTGACGAGCAAAATTGATTATATGGATCAAAAGAATGATTTTGTCGGCGATAAAAATTGAAAAGCTAGTCGTCAATGAAAATATGCCATTTGAACTAACAAGGTCGTCTGCAACCTAAAATAATATCAAGAAAACATTGTTTCAGTGTCATTATGAGCTTCAAACTATATTTACAGCATCCACAACAAGCTCCTATCCAACATGGTATCCATAAACCACCTGATATGAGACAGAGTACAAAATGGCATCCGTGTTGAACGTCAGGATCTTCCTTTTGCACTATAATAGTCGGTGAAGAAGTCACTGGATATGGCTGTACGATGACAGGTGGTGACTGAGCAGTGTTTGTAATGTTAGGATATACGTTGATCATATCGATTTACCACAATTAATACTAAATAGAAAAAGACTTCGAAATGCAAGGGAAAACAGCAGATTCTATGATTCTAAAGATTTTGTATGATTCTATTGTCACAGAACCAACTTTTCCTTTGTTACTACGTCGACTATGATTCGCGTTTTTATGCGCTTGTTAATATATAGCTGCCGATAAATCTAACGAATCGTAGGCGACTCGTTAACTGATGAATGGACATTAAGTCATATAAATATCATTAATCAATCAATATGGGTAAACGAAACTGAGGGTCTTCTACGAAAAAAAAATAACAATTTTTCATACTCCTACAACATACTATATGAGAAAACATTGTTGGGACAGAGGCACTTTAAGCCTCGTGAAAATATTATTTTTGAGAGAAAAAACCTGTCGAAATGTGTTATTTGACTCATTTTTTCTTAAGTATCTCAATGGCAGATGCTCTTGTTTCCAACATAGAGGCAATAGAAATATATCAGATTATGATTGCTTTTTCGATGACAAAAACTCGATTACAGTGGCACAGCACATATGCCTTATTTGATTGTATGACTAAGATTAGAGCTGTATCTCAATATAATTTTTTATCTACTGAACTGGTTTAGACGATTTCTTATACGGAGTGTTTCATAAGTTTTGAGGTGCAGTAAAATTTAACTTTCATGCGAACCAATAACGTTCTTAAATCAAATGTTTCTATATAAAATGTGAGTACTCGTGACAGATTTTCAAATGACGCATTTTGATAATATATCGGCTCTTGTAATAGCAGAAGTATAACCATGGCAATGTTATGATAAATTTTTTCAAATCGGCTATCATGATTTTTTTTTATTAAAACAAAAGAACATTAATTCTATTAGAGAAATACATGGTTTGTGTGTCATGTATATATTCTCTACTGTTTTTAATCACGTTGTCGAGTCTGCTAGGGATTTTATCAATCAATTTTTTATAACCATTATAAATTATCTTTTTCCATTCTTTATCCAATCTCATGTTTAGCTGTTCAGAACTTGAAAATTGTTCGTCTTGTACTTTTCCTTTAGAATCCTTCATTTGCTCTCAATAGATCAGACATCATTAAATTTAGCAGTCAGTTTAACACAGTCTTTCAAGGAATCTCCTTTTAAAATTATTTAGTGGAGTATATATTAGGTATTTTACTTATGATAATTTAGATTATTTTAAATGGATCGCCAGTCAAAGCTATCTGATGAGACTGTTCAGAAATGTCGAAAATCGAATCAAACAATGTTTTGGATTTCATACCTTATCCTCTATTTTATTGAAATAATACTTTCTATTCTTGCAGTAGATATAGTATAATATTTTTATTCGATTCTTCTACACTTGAATCATTCGAACTTATATCTATTGCCATTTAATAAGATCTAGTCAGCAACTTTGAAATATCAATGTTATTGTAGTAACTATACTCATGCTCAATTGTTTGAAATATATTATAAAATTTATTTCGACTTCATTGTTTGCTAAAAAGCAAAAGTTGAAATTAGTAGCTGTATTTATACAATTTCAGGATATATTCGACTAGCACATATCGTGCAAAATACTACAGGTTGTTAATACACGAAAACCAAGCTGTCAAATAATAAACAGTCACAGTTGGTTGATTCTGGTAGTTCATGTTGAAAAAAAAGAAAAGAATCACCAACAACTATAAATATAATTATCGCCTACGGACTAGGGGTGGCACTTTAACTTTACTTTAAATGTTAAAGTTAAAGTAACACTTTAAACTTTAAACGTTAAAGTTAAAGTAGTTCACTTTCAAACTTTAACTTTAATTAAAGTTGAAATTAAAGTGAATTAAAGTTAGTGTATTCATAGAATGAATGATGATCGTTCTTTGCTTTCGATGTGTTTTATCATTTTGAAAAGCCCTTTTTGGAAGAATATTTGAAAACTAATCAGATTAAAATAAAAATCTACAGTTATTGCATAAGAATAGGGATTCAATCTCATTTATTTGTATTTATTTGCTGCGGAGCAACATTTGAATTTCACTTATCAAGAGTTATAATAAAAAGTATTGACTGGTATTCTGTAACTTGAAAAAAAATTAATAAAAAGTGCACTTTTTATTAGAATTAATCGGATAATAATATGTGGAATGATTTCAAAATGAAAAGTAACTTCCTAAAAGAGCTATCGTTGAATAGTATTAATGTTTATGCGATCCTTCTCAACTATTATGACGATGTCTGTGATGCACCTTGTCGATTCATATTTCTATTATAAATGGCCATATTGTGTTTTTTCTTGCGTAATGAGGGAAAGACTTCTCAAAACACGGTTAATAGAGTTTTGTTCATGTTAATTCCTGTACATTCTCTTTCTTAAATATCGCAAAAGCTACATTCAAATATGATACTATCAATGTATCGATACAGAGCTTGAACTACGTCGATCGGCAGCTCATCTAAGGATCTTTACAAAGCTGAACGAATGTGTGGAGTACTTAAGTTCATTTAAAGGCACGCCAGCTTGCATTTTTCTCATCGTATCGGGTTTATTAGGCGTCAATCTAATGGAACATATTCGTGAAATAGAAGCCATTGTTTGGATCTATGTTTTCTGTGAAAATGAGACATTACATAGCTCATGGGCTAGCAAACACAGCAAAATTAGAGGTGTCTTTGTTGAAAAAGAAAGACTGTTTTCAAGCTTATTGCCCGATCTAGCCACTTTTTCCATTCATTTTACTCCAATAAGTATTTTTCAATCGGATGAAAATCAAAAATCTATTCATGATCTAAGTGAAGAAACTGCATCGTTTATGTGGTCACAGTTACTCGTGCGCATTATTCTTACAATGTGTGATAATCGTGATGATCGAGCTAAAAAAGATTTAATAGATGTTTGTCGCACACGCTATAAGGATGATATGTATGAACAAAATCGTATAACAGAATTCGAGCAAACGTACACTACCGGTCAAGCAATCCAATGGTATACAGCAAATAATTTTCTATATCGATGCTTGAATCGCGCTTTTCAAACTATGGATATTGATATCATCTATCGATTTCGATTTATCATTGCTGAGCTTCATGAACAATTGACTAGTTTACCGCGTCCATCTTCATCCAAACTTGTAGTATATCGAGGTCAAATTATTAGTACGAAAGAAATGAAAATTATTGAAGCAAATAAAAACAAAAGTTTCATCTCAATGAATACATTTTTATCAACATCAGAAGATGCTACACTTGCAGCGGGATTTGCATCAATAAATATGAATGTACCTACAGGTCTCAAATCAGTACTTTTCCGCATGACAATCGGTCAGACACGACAGCCATTTGCCAATATTGACGCATTAAGTGCAATGCCAAAAGAAAAGGAAATTCTTCTTTCGAGTGGTACTGTTTTTCGAATTGACGAAGTGGAAGACTGTGGTGTCGGCTATGTTGTAAATTTGACATCGACTACAGAAATTGAAGAACGTTTTGATGCTTTAGTACAACATTATCTAAGTGAGATAGGCACAAAGCCAACATTGGCTACTCTTGGCAGATTTCTAATGATGCAAGGTGATTACAATCGAGCACAACGATATTTTCAATTTCTTATTGATGAAAATGTGTCTGAACTCGATTATGATGGGCGTATTATTTGTTTCACTTGTCTTGGTCACATCCATGGCGAAAAAGGGGAATATGAACAAGCACTTGACTACTATCAGCGAGTATTGACGCTTCAACAAAGTACTCGTCCTAACGATTATATAGACTTTTCCACGACCTACAACAACATCGGTGTCATACAAATGGAACAGGGCCAATATATAGAAGCTATCGAAAGCCTTCAACATTCACTTGATATCGATCTTTCACATCAAAATACTCATCAGTTAATTATAGCAGCGACATACAACAACATGGCTCTAGTATATGCCGAAATGCAAGATCATTCAAAAGCAATGGAATGTAGTGAAAAATCGTTAAAAATAGACCTAGCTTATAACCGCGATACTATGAAACATCCTTTAACTGCTGTCAAGTATCATAATTTGGGCTCATGGTACGAAGAAAAGAACCAACATGAGAATGCCATTAACTATTATGAAAAAGCATTAACAATTCAAAAAGCATCGCTCCCGCCGGATCATTCATCAAGAATAATGACTGAGAGTTGCTTAGCCATTGCCTATTTTCAATCAGGAAAGCATCAGTTAGGCTTAGAGAAATGTTTGAAAGTACTTGATACGAAACTACGCGAACGCCCTCTCAATTTTCCATCATTAGCCAAATCTTACATAAATTTAGGAGGTATGTACGAAGAATTAGGTGACTTGATCAAAGCTGAAGAAAATCTGAAAAAATCTTTGCACATTTGTAAACGCCATCTAGCCAACCATCATACGGACACAGCAACAGCTTATCGAATTTTAGGTGATGTTTATGATGGAATGGGCAAGACAAAGAAAGCGCTAAATAATTATCAATTAAGTCTCAAAGTTTTCGAAAGACAGATACCACCCGACTCGGCGGTTATGGCGAAAGTTTATGGTAGAATGAGTGCAGTCGAACAGAACCAGATGAAAGTTATCGAATATGCCAAGAAAGGAGTGACTATATTGCTTGATGCAGATAAAATTGATAATGAAGCATTAGCCTTTGCTTACAATGCTCTTGGTACTGCATTAATGAAAGCCGACCAATTAGAAGAAGCCCTTGTAAACTACGCAAAAGCCTTACAGCTAGGACGTGAACTGGTTTATGGAGATGGAAATCATCTATCGCTCAGTACTTACTACCATAATCTTGGTTCTATTCTTAGTCAACAGGGACAAGTAGAAAAAGCACTTGAATACCAGCAAAAAGCATTGGAGATGTTTATTGAAAAAATGAAAGATACTCTACACCCTGAAGTAGCTCGAATGTACAATAATTTGGCTTGTTCGTATCATAGACTGCATAGTTATGAGTTAGCATTGGAGTTTTTTCAAAAAGCTGTCGATAGTTTTAAGCAACCAAATGCTAAAAATGTACGTCTGCTTGCTGAAACTTATATACATATTGGATCAGTCTACGAAGATTTAGTCGACTGGGAAAAAGAAGTAGAGTACTATAAAATGGCACTGGACTTACAATTAACAGAACTTGAATCTAATGATATTGATTTAGTTTTTACTTATTCACTTCTTGCTTCTGTTTACGAAAATCGTGAAGATTATTCAACAGCTCTAACATATCTTATGCCTATGTTGAATATTCAAACGAAATTTCTATCAAAAAATGATCATGAACTTTATGACTCCCATGATCAAATAGGAACATGCTATGGTCTGAACAAAGATTATCAAGCAGCACTGAAACATTTCAAGAAAGCACTTAAAATCCAGCGCCATCGAAAGAAACCATTGGCATCGATTTGCCAATCAGTAGGTGACACCTACAAACACCTTAAGAAGCAAAAATCAGCATCGAAATACTATCGACTGGGTATCCATAGTCTTGATAAAAAAGATGAAGCTCACCGAACTGTTGATGAACACGTAGATCTGTGCCAGTTATACAGAAAACTCGGCATTGTTGAATGCCAAATGAATCACTTTACTGAAGCCATGGCAAATCTACAACAATCATTGAATATATATGAGAAATTTCTAACGAATGGCAATCAATATGATGAAATTGTGCAAGATATACTAGAGTCAACAGCTAAAGTTCATGAAACAACAGAAAATATGTCTCTGACTGAAGAATATCGAAAAAGGAAAACAATTACTGAAAATACATGAAAACGACGGGTGTGGGTGTGGGTGTTATCATGTCACTGACAGGCACACCCACACTCACACCGCGTCGTAGTTGCTTGTAACACACCCCCAGTTTTCTCTTGAAAATTTGGGATTCGTTTACCATTCTTCATTTCATTTTTGAACAGAGTAGATTGTCTTGAATAGATTCATGTTTTTCTTAAAAATATTTTAATCTAACTAAAGACTTACGCCACCTGATGAGACTATTTGAGCAATAGTCAAAACGCGTCGTGGCTGCTTATAACACACCAACACACCCACACTCAATTTCGAAAATTCTTCGGTTTCTCAATTTCAAAAACATCTACGATGTCATTCATCGACAACGAGATTCAACTTTTAACTGTGAGAAATAGATTACTAGATCAACTGTCCGTCAAAGAACGGGAAACACAACATAGCATTGCAGCTGATGGATTAAACGAAGCGACTAGAGATCACAATATCAATGAAAAAATGACAAGGATCACGACAACTCGAGAACAAATTCAGTGGAATAAATTCACAAATGTTTTCTTTCTTCATTATACACATGAAAAACAACTGCATAGTCTGAAGCGCGACATACGATATGGTGTCCATTGAGCGAATGCAAAACAGCGAAAAAAGTTTGAGCGACGAGATATTCGCTGAAAATGTTTTTCGCTGTTATAATTTTCGCGCTTTTTTTCGCTATTTTTATTTTCGCTTAATGGACACCATATCCCACAAAGTATTCCAGCACTGATGAGACATTTCTAATCCAAACTGAAATTAAATCCAGTGTTGGACTACCTTCTTCTCTAATCTACAACACAAAAATGTTCACTTTTACTCATTCCTTCTAATTGTTCTTTCTTATTCCATATCGTCCTTGTACAATATTTCCATTTACACATGATTCTTTCAAGCCTTTACATTCTAGATATATGAAAAATAGCATCCAGTTCATACATGCTCATCGATTCCAATCGTGATTATCACGACATACTCCATTATGAACCTTGTTACACGTTGAAGCTCCAAATATAATTGAAAGTCAATGTATCCTACATACACAATCGCAGGTTCCCCATTACTAGACATTTCTTATTTTTCTACAAATCCAACTATGCACCTATCATTTCACTCTCCGTCTAAACAGAGTAAATTGTCTTGAATAGATTTATATTTTCTTTGAAAATATTTCAATCTAACTAAAGACTTAAGCCACCTGATGAGACTATATGAGCAATAGTCAAAACACGTTGTGGTTGCTTCTAGCACACCCACACCCTAATTTCTATACGTTGATCGGACTATTCATACGGTTAAAAAACATAATCAAGATGCTTGCGAAAACATGAAATACGAGCACATTTTAGTGC
>CAJNYU010002989.1:0-36126 GCA_905331475.1 Rotaria socialis
ATGATAACGATATGAACAGAACAGGGATGACCATTAAATAAGCACGACTGACAGAAACAAAGAAAGAGAAACAGTGGACGTCCTTTTTCATGCGTCATCTCTTATACTAGTCAACTGCCCTCGACCATAACACCAGAACAAAGAAAATGATTTTGAATAGCCGAATGAAACGGAAAAAAAATGATTCGACTCGATTCGGTAGTTTTGAAGTTCTATTCGGAGTCGGTTCGATTCGTCTGGGGCGAATCGAATCGAATTATTCGGCAATTCGATTCGATTTCGGTCTCTGGTATACACTCTAGTAGTCTCCCTATCATTATACAAAAGAAGAGAATAGAAAGAAAATTCATCAGTTTCTATCGAAATCGCAGAGCAAAAAGCGTGCAGTAGAAAAACGGCCTCTCTATTTCATGGTGGTGTTTCTTCTCTCCCTCCCTCTCTCTCTCTCTCTATATATATATATATATATATATCTTTCATAATGCGACGATTCATTGAAAAGATCAGAGCAAGAAAAGAAAGAGCGACAGGCAGACAGAGAAGAGAAGAGAGAAGCAACAACGACAAGCGCTTGCTAAAGCCAGTAAGTAGGAAGTTATCTATTGTCGAGGGCCACTTGTGTGTTGACTATGGTGAAAAACGACAGTCGTGTTCATTAAGCTTCAGTGAAAAATGGAGAGAGAGAGAAATGAGCAACGTTTCCCATTCTTGGAGCGCTCAGTTGCTCGCTCGTATACTCGTTTTTCTTTATTGTGTCGTCGTCGTCGTTGTCGATTACCCTGATGTCATGTACAAAGACTAGCCTTATGCGCTTTATGACAGGATTGCACTAACAGTTTTTTCTACTCTTGACGCAAAAATCCACTGAAAAGCGAATAACTCTTATTCGATTCACCTGAAGCAATTTCCAAATGTACAAACAACTAAATGACTCGTACGCGACTTTCCCATCAAAATTTTCGCTTTCATAATCGAAGTTACACTATGTTACCTACGATCTCACAAGAAATTGATAACAGAGCACAAACCTGAACAACTGATATACGACTTGGAGATCACAATTCTAAATTTCATAATCACAGCGTATATCCGTTATCTGCTGAGAATTTGAAATTGTAGTTAACAATCAAGCATGTTATATACGTTGAGTTTGAAATTATACGTAGAAACTAAATATCTGATATCTGGTATCAGCTGAGAAATCGAAACTGTAATTAGGAAGCAAACATGTTATATATGTTGTGACTGAAATTATACGTAGAAAGTAAATATCTAATATCTGCTGAGAATTTTAAATTGTAGGCAGCAAGCGAGCATGTTATATATGTTGCGAATTTTAAACTATCGGTAGGGTAGAAAGTAAATATCTGATTTCTTTCGAAAAAAATCAGATATCAGCAATCAGATAGTTAGTGAAAATTGGTATCAATTTTAGATTCACCATGACCTCTGTAAGATTCATAAAAAAAAGAAGAAGCATATATCACGACATACTGTACATTTTGCCTGTTCGTGTCCGATAGTATACGGTTCGTTCTGTTCTTCAATTATTCGAGAATTATTGATTCCATTTGTTCAACAATGAAAAACTGTAGTTACCAAACAGGATTCAGCTATGCACGCATTTATTTTCTTCCAATTTTCTGTACTATACTGCCAAAAGCAGTTACTTTTATTTCTTATTTTGCGATACTGAGATCATAAAAAGTCTTAGCTTTTGCATCGTATCTTTTTACAATCACAATATGGAAGGTGAAAGTTTCATTTTTCATTTTTCTATATCAATAGTATAGAAGTTTCAATATTTACTTTTTTAGTTTTCTATACTCATAGTATAAGAAAATCCAATATTTACCTTTTTAGTTTTCTATATTAATAGTATATTGGGTAAATTCTCTTATGCATGACTTTTTCTGATTATTATGTGATGGATTTATTGTCTAATGAGAAGTCTCGGTGAAGGTATGTGAGTTTGACTTATTAATTAGAGTGCCCTTGACTACAGGAAGTGAGCGTGTATTATAGTTGCCGGATGATGGTAGAAAACAACGAATAATGTACACCCAGGTTGAAAAATCAGATGTAAGATCTTGCGAAACCAGATAGAATCGTACAAAAAAGCGTCGCCTCTGAAATCTTACATTAAGTCTTATAATAAGACGCATGAGAAATCTTACTATTTCGTAAGATTTTCTATAATTTTAGACTCATATCTTACGATACAGTAAGATATTTCAAGAATCTGATCTTACGACTTGATGTAAGATTTCAGAGACTTCGAATTTCGTACGATTTTTTGTCCGATCTTACACGATCATATGCAAAATATTATCTGATATTAACATCTGATTGTTTGCCCTGGGAAGATCTCAATTGAAATCTTACTCTTATATTTTATATAATCATGCAAGATTGTATTTTTAGTACATACAATAAATTTGTTATAAGAATTGCCATAATATCTCAGTGACAATGATTTTTTGTATGATCTTGTATGATCGGAGCTAAAACTAAACTGCCGTATCTCTAATGATTTGTTTTTCATTGATTTATATACTTTCAAGTGTTCTTTATCGATCTGCAAATCTGTCTCTTCTTGAAGCCTTTAGACAAAGAAAACAACGATTTTTGAGATTGACTATACCTGAAAAAACTTGATTTTTATCTATTTTTCTCAAAATATCTCGTCTTTTTACGTTCAATTTACTTGTAGTTTTCTCCTTTTTAATGTATGATGGTGTTAGAGTTTGATATACGTTCGCTATGAGGAAACCGAGAAGTTTTCCATTTTGAACTCATTTTTTGTAGTATATACATTCATTTTTTTTTATTCAAGGCTGTTTCTAATCACTGGTTGAGACATCAGTATACCCAGAATGATTTATTCAGTTTTTAGCTCTATCATTAACCATACTATTTATTTTCTTTCTTCCGTTAGTGATACTAGAGATGTATAGCCAACAAGAGGCATACTGTTCAAATGTGTAACGTTTATCAGTTTGACGTAGCGAATCAAGGGGGAAACAGCGGCTTCGGATTTTGCGTGATTTTCGTGATTTTATTTGATTTAGAGTGAGTTTCAAAAAAATAAAACTCTCCGGGCATGGGTGAAAATCATTAACAATCAAAGAAAATGACAAATAGTGACTAAAAATCATTGAAAATCATGAAAAATCATTGAAGCTAATTGTAACTCTTTCAAAATCGATTGATTTATGATGATTTTTAACTGATTTAGGGATGATTTAAATCAACTGTTCCTCCCTTGTAGCGAATTCAATGACGGTAAAATAAAAGCTTTCTCTCTATTTAAAAATGACTTGATGCTTTTTTTTCTAGCTGTTGATTTAAACGGCATGTCTCAAACATACACACGAGCAGGATGATTAAGAACTACATTTTAGAATCATTGTATCACGTAGATTAAGAAAAATAGTCTTTCAAAGCTTTAACAAATTTTAAAAAATAGCTGCAGGCACATTTCTCTAAAAATATCAGGTTTTCCTTACCTTAAGTATTTTCCAGTTTTTCACACAAAAAAATTGTTTTTTTCTTAATATAGTGTATCTGTTCGGATTCAGCTCGTCAAGTTGCATTGCACCCACGTTAGTACGAGATTATGCTTATTCAATTTATTTTCTTCAGTTTTTTTTTTATGTCTAGAATACTTTGTCCCGAGATTTCGCCCTTTGTTCTTATGCCTCTCGAGCAATAAGCACATCCCGAGTAATTTGTTTGGTTTTCACCGATTGTGAATCCAATATCTCACAGACACTGTATCGAAGAGGAGTCTACCATAAGTGTTGCTCTACTATACAAGGCCTATCTACCATGAAAATTTTAAATCTTTCTAATAAGGTGTGCTAAAACCAACGAGAAAGGTGATTCTTAACTTTCTGCTGAGCGCTTATCATCATACAATACAAGAATTTTCGTACACATTGCTTACCTTCTGGTTTTATTTTGTGTCCATCGAGTCATTAATCTGTTTTAAAATGAAACCCACACTAGATTGTTTTATACTCAAATCAATCTCAGGCAAAGAACGAAAGAAAGAAAGTTTATTTTCGTAAATTAATCTTACAATTGAAATCATATACTCAAATAAATCAAAGAGTAAAATAGAATTAAATTGGTTTTATTTTATCCAATCTTAGTTCAAGATTGTTCTGAAATAGGAGACGGTCTAGAAATTCCGCAGAAAGTCAGATGGAATTCCAATTTTTGATAGAGACTAATAGGCTGGATCGAAAACAAACTCTCCATTTCACTTTAGAAATTAAATCCTCCATCTGATTTTTTGAAGTTGAAATCAATCTAAGATAAAAGAAAGGAAGAAATTTGTTTAGTGTTTTTAATTTTCGTATATTCTAAAATGATTTTTGTTAGCGTTAATGATGTAACTTACTAACGCTAAACGAAGATTAAGATGTTCTTCTAGTCTAACTAGTTAGGACATCCGCCCGGATAGCGGAAGGTGTGGGTTCGAGTCACACAAAGTTCACCTTTTCTTCGTTCTGTCACATAACATCAGCGGCACTGCTTGTCTCTTTCGTTTTTAATAATATCTCTCTTTTTCATTCCTTTTATATCCTTTTCATTCTATACGTATGAGGGTTAACAATTTTGAAAACTTCGTTTGCGTAAATCTAAACAGTAAACAATATACGGCGCAGTATCTAAATCATAAAAAATAGAAATGTCTATCATATGTTTTTGACAGAGAGACAGACAGACCGTGAGCTTGAGTCGAGAAAGTTAATGAACGTGACTTTTCATGAGCATTCATAAATTTCATGGATAAGACAGAATTTTTGCTGAAAAGTTTTGTTTCAAAGATCAAAATTCTCCTCTTCTACGATAGCATGTTAAGGTATAAACACCCCATGTAATAAAAACCGCATGAAAATCGGCGGTTAACCGCGGTTTTACCGATCCGGTTACCGGCTCCCATTACCGCAGAACGGATAAATGCTGCGGTTTACCGCAAAAAATGATCCGACATTTACCGCGGTAAACCGCCGGTTTTNTTTTTTACTTTTACATGTGATAAACATGAGCAAAAAACCGCCGGTTTACCGCGGTTTTACCGGTCCGGTTACCGGCTCCCATTACCGCAGAACGGATAAATACCGCGGTTTACCGCAAAAAATGATCCGGTATTCGCAACATGGGACAATATGGAAGACTAGTCGGGTACCAGAGAAGGGTAAGAAAATGAGGACATGGTGAATTCCTATATGCAGAAAATTCAAAGTTCTCAGCACTACTCAGTGAAAAACATTGGAGATTAAAATCGATTTTAACCCCTGAAACTTTTCACTGGGCCACGTTTAGATGAACTTGAAGAGACCAGATTGAGTGCATGTATCCAATTTTTAAAAGGCGCTAACTTACAGCTAAGATCTGGCTAATAATTATTTTTTTGCCAATCAAGCTGAAGCATGCGCGTTAATGGTTAACATTATTGCAAAAGCATTCGCATGTTTTCGACAGTAATGCTAATCTGCGCCTCTTTGAATAAATACTTCGTTTTTCGGCCAATGAAGAATTTAAAACAAATCAACTGAAATTCCTCGAAGTTTTAAGATATATTTATCGGGTGTCGTAACGAAATCATTAACAAAACAAGCGTTAACTCGAAATAACTCAACTTTTAGACATGTAATTTTTTAGAGAGTCGCGAGCTGATCATCCTTAGAAATAGTAGCAATTGGTCCAGAAGTGAATATATCTCAATTCAATACTTCATACAGTAATATGACGCTTAAATCTTGATTCCAGGTGTAACGGTATCATGGTATCTATATGTTAATCAATGATATATTAGATATATTTTTGAAGAAGTTTTGACTGGCGTATATAATCAAGCGAGATGAATCCTTTAAGTTGGTATGATAGCTTTCCTGTTAGATCGAGTCACATTGCTAGAGTATAACACTCTTATTTGTGAACCGAAATCAGTTCTTGCTTCGTCTAAGTTGTGATACAGCACACTCGATTAGGGTTCCGAACAGAGTTGTTTTCAGCTCAAGAGAAAATCTGATACTTCCTTTCCTGTAAATCTTCAATCATTTTTTGAACCATTTAGATCGAAAAAAATTGAACTAATATAATTAGTACACCATTGACAAAGCATCTACATTGGCATTTCATTGATAAAATAAAATCAAACATACCGTGGAACAGATCAATGAGTTATATATTATCAAAGACTATAACTATTCCTGACTTTTATCATCACTATGTGATATTGTACTATTCTAGCTTCGCTCTATTGATGGGAGTGTTAACGATCGGATTCACGCTGACATTATGCATTCCATCCTTCCGCCATAGATTATTATGGATCACAACACTTGGCTGTCTACTGGATACTATTGCCACAAACATTTTAGCAAACACAGGAGCATTCTTGATGATAAATTACACAATGGAACTCTTCTACAAAATAATACCTATTCTACTAATATTTTATACATTTGTACGAGTTCAAATATCTTTTCGCGCTTCTGAACAAAAAGAAGAGCTATCCAGCCCAAAAAATATTTGCTACGTATTCACTGTAATTGTTCACGTTGTACTGTGGTTTCCTCTGATGCTAGTAATTGTTATGTTCGTTTTTTGGCTTAATCTGATGGCTGTTTTTTCTCTCTATAATATGTTAATGTAACCCATTGAGTGCTTCGAAATACGTATATCTAAACAATATTTTCTTCAGTGTGTTACGGCATATCTGGTGTGGTTGTGACTGTCGGTCGGTGTAAGTTAGTGTGAGGTTATGCTCTTTCCGCCACTCCATCGATGGAATAATTTTCACACAAATATTCAATTGAAAACTCAAGCTACGTAATCAATACTTTTTCTCGATTTATGTATAGAAAATGTTAATGATCATTTATTTACAAAAGTGTATTATAAATCATTCAACAGGGTTCGTTCTATATACATAAAAAAGAATATCCCATTTTCTATGTTACTAAGAGTGACTAGATATTATTCAATATCCAAAACATTTGAAAATGAACGTGAAGATTTATGAATAGCTGTGTTATTAAGCAAATATTCAGGTGAATCATTAGATAAACAATATAATCGTGTCCTAATTGACGGGAGACCGAAATTTCGGCCCGGCCCGAAAATTCTCCGGACTTTCGGACCAATTTTATACAAATCCATTAAACTCTGAGAAAAAAGCGATTTTTTTTGAAAATTGGTTTCTAGATTTGTTTAGTGCCGAGCGAAGCGGCATTTTTCATTCCATAGAAGAAAAACTAGTTGAAATAAAAAAAGCGAATTTATACCTAATATACATCTCAACAAATTTCGAAAAATATACCAGCAATAGCGAATTCTACATCTAAAATAAAAATAAAAAATCTGCATCCTTAAGTCAATATTGAGATTACACTAGATTCGTTCGTGCTTGTTGTGGATAAACGATATGTATCTTAAAACGCCATACTATGTTCTATAATAATAGAAGTGCTGTTTTAAACACTATATTACTTCGCTGGGCACTACGTCGCTTTGCTCGGCACTGCGACGCTTCGCTCGGTACTAAAAAAAATCAAGAAACCAATTTTCAAAAAAATTCGTTTTTTCTCAGAGTTTAATGAATTTGTATAAAATTGGCCCAAAAGTCCGGCCCGAAAATTCCGTGGGCCGAAATTCATGTAACCCTAATTGACTAGTAATAACTGCAATACGATGCCTAAAAATATTATTCCTACTCCAGTACAAGAGAAACTATTCATCGATTATCACAAGACAATGATCATTCATTTTGCTCATTGTTTAAATAGGAGAACATTGCCAATGAGATTTCATATTCTTTAGAATAAGTATTTTACCGAATCTTCTATTAATTTACTTTATTCATATACTAATACTTTTTACAGATTGTCTTTTGAAGAAAATTTTGTAATTTCTAATATTCCCTTTTGCAATGTGTTTTCTCTTGTGCTAAGATATTGTAATGCAGAGTCTTGATGAGTGTTTAAATTTTAATAAATAACATGAAACGTATGGGTAAATTTAATTGTTTTCTTGCTGAAAATAGCTGCAATTATTTCCATTGATGAATTTAATTAAATCAATTTTTCTTTAATAAAAAAACTGAATGAATCCACCATTTAGTTCTGCTTGCATATATGCGTACAGATATAATTATATTAGCAAAACAGTGACTGACTTAACTGAAATCTTTTAAATAGATGGCTACATTATGAAAATGATATCAAACGCTATTCGAAGAGTGAGAAATTTGATTGTAAACATATTTAGTTGAACAATCAATGGAAGAAGTATATTAGGTTTATTTATTCCTACACCAGCATGCGAATACAATCATTCGCCACTTGCTCATTGAATTTCATGTTGTTATTGCCAATAGAGTTCTTCGTTGACTAAAACAAATGCAATGAAAATCAACATAAAAGAAGATAAGAAATCCTAGAGTTTGCCTTGCTTCAAAACTACTCCGTGAATCGTTTGATAAAAACAGAAGACAAGTAAATAATTTAAAACAGAAAGAATTAAAGTCAACGACGATGTATACTTTACTATATCACTACGTTCCTGTGACACATAGCACCAACCTAATTTAAATATTGGACACGATCGAAACAAATATAGAATTGATAGCGGTTTCTGAATTCATTATCGAACAGGTAAAAATTTATAGCATAATCTCACGTAATTTTGAATTACCAAAAAAAAGAATTAATGATAACTGCACTACATAGAGAAAATTCTGCATGTTACCACCTCTAAATGCTTGTTTACGGACCATCAGAAGAAACAAAAATAAAATCAACATGGTTGGTAAGAATGAAAATTTTATTACTTGCGATAACACAACAGGTGTAAACATATTCTGACCTATATTTTATTGTCATAATTAAAATAGAAAATGTAATTGTTTTAGTCTGCTGAATAAGATATTTTAGGAGCATAAATGATACTTTTAAAAATCAATTATTACTTGAATCACGATACTACTACTACTACTACATTGGGATGATATGCAGCATATTGAAAACCGAGGGAAATGACTATTCTTACTCATACTGATCATCAGATCATTTTCCTATTGATAAAAATTACTCAATGTTGCGCGTATTCGGCGTTGATCGCCTTTTCGCTAACACTCATGTTCAGTGCATTTTTTATGATTTGATAGTAACAATGATCTTTTTGTCTAGTGTGTGATACAGTTATTTCTAGATCGAGTTTGTTTCGTCTTTAATTTTTCTATCAATACAATGATCAAAAATCGAGTGCGTTGTGCATCGATTGTATTAGGTGTTCTTGGTGTGGGATGTTTAGTCGCTGGTGTTCTTCTTATCGTGATTGGAGATTCAGTTGTAGACAAAATGATTGAAAAAGTACGATTCATCGTTTATGTTTCACTTAAGTCGAAATTATCTTATATCATTCAATCAGGAATGCCAATTACGAGAAGGAACATTGTTGTACAAGAATTGGCTTTCACCTCCTATCACAATCTACATGTCAGTCTATGTCTTTGATCTTACAAATCCTGTTGAATTTCTCAATGGGGCCAAACCACTTCTTATCGAACATGGTCCATTTGTGTACAAGTCTGATCGATATCCAGCAAAAAGAATACATAAAATAATCAATTATTTCAAAATTCTAGAGAACAGCGAACAAAAACCAATCTACGCACCTATGAAAATGAAACATTATCGTATCAAGAACCTCGCCAATATATATTCGATCGGTCACAATCTGCTTATGATGAAACATTCAAGTTTACAACAATCAATGTTATCTATATGGTAAAGATGATCTTCGTCATATACGAATTTGAGTATTTGACACAAATTGTTTGTTTCATTTCAGACACTAGTCAATTTATTACAGATGGATAGAATACCGAATGTCTACCGTAGTATTGTAGCAGATGTTGTAGCAACGATAGAAAAACCGCTGATGACACGTTCAGTACGCGAATATCTATGGGGTTATCAAGATCCTCTGTTGCATATCTTCAAAAAAATACTACCTGAAATCGTATTGGATGATCAAATAGCTTTGTTTGGTTCTGCTGTAAGTTTTTCATGATGTACTGTTTTGGCGTTCAAAGTAGAAAATCGTTTGTTTTTTTGTATCCTGAAATTTTGATTAATTTGTATTAATTAATGTGTGCTCTAAAACTATGTTCTATTTCAGGTGTATTTATTCGCCTATGATACATACTTGATTAAAAATGGCGTAGGACGAAGCAGTCAAGTTGGTATAATCGAAAGATTTAATTATTCAACAAGTTTACCCATATGGTCGGACCCATATGCTAATATGATCAATGGAACTGATAGTACAGTTTGGCATCCTAATGCAAGAAAAGACGAACGCTTTTATGCATATATTCGAGATATTTGCCGATCAGTCTATTTGACTTTTAATGAGACACGAAGAAATTTTGCTGGCATTGATCTGTATCATTATACACTGCCAGAAACCATATTTTCAAACTCGACTGACAATCAAGGTTTCTGTATGAATGCTACTACTGCCAATAAGACGCATGCATTGCATTGTTTGCCGAGTGGTCTCTTTACTCAGACCCCATGTCAGCATTGTGAGTGAAGCATTTGTGTTTTTCAGAAACGTCGACACTCATCAGTCTGACGATCAATATTTAGTTAGTTCTGTGACCATTGATTTTCCATTGCCCATCATTGCATCGAATCCACATTTTCTTGATGCCGACCCTATTGTATCGAATGCTGTTGATGGTATGCATCCTGATAGTGAATTGCATCGAAGCTTTGGAGATGTTGAACCAAGAACAGGAAGTAAGTACGGTTTGAATGAAACAGAAACGATCGATTTGATATGAAACAATGTTTTAGTCATTATGAATGGATCCCGTCGCTTACAATTCAATATGAATGTAGTCAACGATTCGTCAATCAGGTTTTCTGATAGATTTTATTTTTTTCGAATATCATTCTTGATCATCGTCTTGTTTCAGTTTGCTCTCTAATATTCGTCCAGTATTCTATCCAATGTTCTGGGGCAGTGAAGTGAGCATCTCAATCAATTGATTTCTTTTTCTTTAAAAAAAACCGCATATGATAGCATGCTGCAATTGATGAGCCCACTGCGAAAGTATTTCGGAATTTCGTTGTTATACCGCTTTTGATTTTGACTATTCTCAAATACCTGCTAGTAGGCATTGGTATTTGTTGCTTAATAGCTCTGTGTATCATACTTGTTGTACATCGACGTCGAGTAAGTCATTCAAGAAAATCTGAACTTCAATCTATATTTATTCTTTGCTTTTTTCAGAAACAAACGACAACCGTTGACTTTTCATCTTCAGTTGCGAATGAAACTTCACCATTACTCAACTGAAGAAAGCATGTACACTCGATTTTGATTTCATTTTTAAATTAGTTTTTCTTCTTTATTACTTAACCAATGAAAAAAAAGCGAAAGTTCTTAAAAGTTTTGAAGTAGTTATGGGTGTGTGTGTGGGAAAATTGAAAACTCACACTAATCGCTAGTTTCGTCGTCATTAAAATGAATACAGTTAATAACAGATACGAGAATAGTTCCATGTGATTGCTATTATGTTATACAGAAGTAATCTTTTCATGACTTTTTCACATACGATTCTTTCATGTTTTTATACGATATTTCTTCGCACGTCTTCTATTGGGCAAATTTTTTAGAACACCACTTTTATTCAATTTCGATGGTAGTATCCAGAGCAATACTGTTCCGAATTCAGAAAATAATCTGCAATGAATTGCAATAGATAAAAGGAAATGACAACATCACAAGGATTTCACATGTTCACCATTCAAGGCATGGAATGCAAAGGTCCTCAGCAATCTAATATTGAACGATCTAATCGAGTCTGATGTCTGTGCTTCGGAGAGTGAAGCATCTTGCTCACATGCTTGCAGTGACGTTTCAAACAAACTACCATCATCTATCCTATCTGAAGAAGAAGACCTTGATGAAGATGAACAACTGTACGTCGACAACACGGAAATGCATCGACAAAAACACTAATGTTAGAAATCGTCTCAAGTTTAATTGGTAGTCTTGTTGGCGAGATTGGTGAACGGTAGGCTGTTTTCCTCTGCATCTCTCTCGTTGCGTAAATAAACTTGTGTGTTGGATCCCATGCCGAAAGTACATACATCAGATCTAACGCTTACAAGTTTTTTTGTACGATCATTGTTGATTCCATTCTTTTACCGATGAAAAACTGTAGTTACAAAACAGAACCCAGCAATGCAAGTATTTCTTTTTTCCAATTTTCTCTACTACAGTGTCAAAAACAGCCATTTTTTATTTCTTATTTTGCTATCAGGAGATCATATAAAGTCTTAGCTTTTACATCATAACGTTCTACATATCATAATATATAGAGTAACACTTTTATTTTTCAGTTTTCTATGTTAATAGTATATTGGGTAAATTCTCTTATGTATGACTTTTTCTGATTATTATGCTATGGAATTATTGTCTAATGAGAAGTCTCGGTGTAGGTATGTGAATTTGACTTATTAATTAGAGTGCCCTTGACTACATGAAATGAGCGTGTATAATAGTGGCGGGATGAAAGTAGAAAACAACAAATAATGTAAGAAGATCTCAGTTGAAATTTTAGCGTACCATTTTATATAACCATGCAAAATTGTATTGTTAGAAGTATATATCTTGAAATTTATAGAAATAGTAAGTATCTGGCATCTGCCATTCTGGTATCTAGTCCAGACACAAACATATACAAGTGTTGATTTGATCAATGCATTACCTGATAGACGTTTGGCATTGGTAGAGAAAACAAGTTTCTGATTTCTTCCTCAAAATCAGAAATCAGTTGTCAGATATTTAGTGAAAATTGGCTATAATTTGAAATTTGCCATGGCCTCAATGTAGTTTCTAAAATATAACTCCAGTAGGACTATCGTCTAGTTCTTTCATACACTGTATTCAGTGGCACTTATTGGATAGTCATGATTTTTTAGAGAGCACAAAACACATCAACTTGGAAATCCAATAATACCTTTTTTTAAAAATATATCAAATCAAATCGAGCTGCGTAAATTTTGAAATGATTATAAAAAGAAGCATTTTAAACTAATTACTTTACTCTCGGAATATTGTTGCTACTGTTTCTACTAGCAAACATCGAACAAATACACAACATGCTTAGCGTCTTCAACATACACATTCATATACTACACGCAAGAAGTAGCTTCAATAAGTTATTAAAACCCATCGGTGTCGCTGTTGTATCAGATAGTACTGCTCAACAGCGCTGTATCCATCATGAGACCAGCCTAACATGCTATGCTTACCGCCATCGTTATCAATTTATCCAGTTAAACCCTCACCAGTATTTAATATGTTCTACAATAGAAATTTTTATTTTAAAAAGCATTGTGCTGTGATGACTTTTTTGATTCTACATCCTGAATTACAGTGGCTACTTGTGCTTGATGGTGATACATAAGGGTGTGGGTGTGGGTGGATTTTTCGATTGAACACGCTCACACCCACACCCTACGGAAGTCGCTCCTTTCCCGCTTGGATGTTGGGGTATTCTAGTTAGTCGTGACCAGAGATGTCCACAGGGCAACTTTTTGCACCCTGTCCTGGCCTGCACCCTGTCTGCTCTGCCCTGCCCTGTTGTAAAAAATGAATAAATTTAAGATGCGTCCTGCCCCTGCCCTGTCGATTTTCAGCAGGGCAGGGCAGGGTACCCTGCTGAATTGAAATAGTGTCTGTGTTGTAATTTTTGATATATCTCAAAATAAAAAGACATATTTCTCATAGTACCATAGAACAGTTTTTTGTTTTAGAGTCAGTTCAGACAAGTCACGATGGACCCTTCTTAATCAGCGGTGGTCGATTTAATCGACACTTTTATGATGATAGATGCAAGTGTTTGATGAATTCATGCGAAAACTGTTTCAAAAAATCTTGTTCCATTCTTGAGACAATAAATTTTTCTGAGGCCTATACTTCTTAAAGAAAATATTCATTTTGCTTGAAATTTTCAATGTAGATCTATATTTAGTTGAGATATTTTCCCTGAAAATATGAGCTCAAACTGATCGACTATTGATGAATTGACCCTGAGTACCAGTAACATTGAAAAAATTCTGTTTTTTTTTGTATTTTGTGAATGTATATTTTCATTTAGTAAATAGTACTGGCGAGCTAAAATTTTAACCACAAAGATCTCATTGACTACGTCTGGTAAAAAATTTAGTTCTTCAGCTAGTTTCATTTTTGTATGGAATCCTCATGAAAAATGTGATTCTCGATCACCATGATTTTGATGAAAATCGCATTTTTACAACGGCTTCCGATCGATGAGGGCTAACAGGAGAGCTAAATTTTTTATCAGACATAGTCAAGGAGATATCTGTGGTTAAAATTTTAGCTCGCCAGTATTATCTACTAAATGAAAATGTACACCCACAAAATACAAAAAAAAACAGAATTTTTGCAATGTTACCGGTGTTCGACGTCAACTTATCAATAATCAATCAGTTTGAGCTCATATTTTCAGGGAAAATATCTCAACTAACGATAAATCTATATTAAAAATTTCAAGCAAAATGAACATTTTCTTGAAGAAGTATAAGTCTCAAAAAAATCACGAATCTGTTAATTTTTGATGAGGATGCTCTTAGAAAAATTTTATTATCTCGGGAATAGAATAAAATATTTTGAAATGGCTTGTGTGGAAGTGGAAACTCATGAAACACTTGTCTCCATCGAGCGTAAAAAATGAGTCAACCGGCGACTATTGATTGAGCAGCTTCAGTGGAAACGGGTCGTGGCTTATATGGACCAGATCAGATAGAGAAAGTTCTGACTATCAGTTTGTGTCGTTCTCTGTAGTCTATTTTCTTATTTTTGAGTCTTGTCAACTAAAGGAAAAATTTCTTTAGCACGGAAATTTAAACAACTGGGTTTTCACTTTGCAGGGTATAAGGTCTCACCCTGTTCTGCCCTGCAATTTCCCTGGCCTACCCTGTTCCTGTTCAGGGCAGGGCAGGGCAGGGCACGGTAACTCTGTCCTGTGGACATCTCTGGTAGTGACATTTGTTATGCCTTAAAATACTACTACGAAGTTTCACAAGTGCCTATTAGGCAAGGGGGGAAAAGCGGATTTTTGGGATTTTCAAAATCCCATAAATTGAAAAGCATTTCTCCCTCTGTGGATGACGTAGTTTCGACCTGAAATTCTTCCCATATATAGGTTTCACGGTCCATAAAAGATCCTAAAAGTTTCAACTCGAGTAAATGTTCCCTTCTTGAAATATTGAATTTTCAAAAAAACTGGATTTTCTGACGGTGCCGTGAAATGAGTATTTCTTGTGCATTCATTATTTTGAGAAGGAAACGTCTGTTTGCGCTGAAGATTTTAGAGTATTCTAAGAATCATGAGACTTACATATGGGGGAAAATTCAGATGGAAATTCCATCATTTACGTTTTGGATTTTGGGATTTTGAAAGTCCCAAATCTGCCTTTCCCCCTTGCTATTATCACTAATATTTAATCAATTTTTTGAATATTTCTAGTTTCAAGTGGATAAACTATGTGTGACGATTTCCGATGTGCTGGAGGTTTATTTGATAGGTATTGAATATAAGATTCATTTAAATATCAAAAACCGTGTTTACAATGTATTTTTCACATTCCTTAAATACTGCTTCTTGATGTATCGTTACCTTGAGGAATACTATAAACACGATAACAGAAAAATAAGGAATACGAGTATACTAACTAATATAAGTTATGTACGCGAGAGAAACTTAATGAGAGAAAAATAAGAAGTGTACTAACTAAGGACAAATTACTTGTGCTGTACTTAAGAGAAAGAAGTACAATAACAGAAAAATACGGAATGCATTGAAAGAACGAAAGAATGATTGACTAATATCACAGGTAAGGTATGGTTCAGTATTTCACTCGAAGGCTGCAACAATCCATGTATTTGATTGAATTGTTACACTATGTATTCGGTCATATATTAAAACTCGTTGGTTATTATGCTTAACTGTTACACAAATTCATGATAAGCTAACTGCTGCTTATCGACAGGGTGTTATTTCATATAGTACAGCTGCTCGTTAGATTGATCGATTGCCAAGTGGCCGAAAGTCGTTCGACGATGATCCTCAAAGTCGTCGACCGTTATCCATAATTACTCAACATAATAGTGACGCCGTTAAACACCTCGTGAATGATGATCCACATATTAATATTGATTATATTACTACCATCTTAGACATATTACATCTTAGCGTAGATACTATTCTCAAGCAACATCTTAACTTCAGAAAGATATCGCCAAGATGGATATCTCATAAACTCAACCAACAGCAACGTATTGATATTTGTCTTGAAAATTTACAGAAAATTCGAAGTGGTGCACGGCGGCTATCTGATACAGTAACAGATGATGAAAATTGGTTTTACCATCGAAAAATAAAATCTAGACAACAATCTAACGCATGGGTAGGTAGGGGTAGGCCATTTTTTTAACGGAACTTAATTAATGACATTAATTAATGATTTCCATTAACCATTAATATTTATGGTTAATGAGAAACATTAACATTAATATTAAATTAATGATAATGCCCCACTTCTATGGGTAGGTAAAGAAGAAAGTCCTCCAACTGCAGTTAGAAAGCAACAGTTCAAAGAAAAAACAATGCCCATTATTTTTTTATGATAAATGGACCATTATTTATTCCCCAGGTACCTTCTCGAACATCAGTGAATGCTATATATTATCATGATGCATTTTGTGGAACTCACGTATATTTTTGAAGAAAATAGTGAGTGTAAGTGTAAGGGGCAGAGTTTTGCGGCTCCCCACCCCATCCCCTTACAGACATGCCCACCATTACGGACATTAAAAGCTAATTATTAATTAGAAGAAAAAATGAAGAAAAAACGAAAAAATAGGAGAGATGCGAGAGAAAAAAGGACACCAACCAAAATACAATAATCTTTTGAAAATGTAAAAATAAATGAAAGAGATTATGCTGTGATGATCAATTATTTTGAAAAATCAGTAGTCTGAGAAATTTTTCATTTTACGCATTTTTATTGGTTTATCGAGGCTTCAAGAATATGCGTGAGTTCCACATTTTGGCCCCAAAGAGGCTGCACTGAATAGTTTTTAAAATAATTAAAACATTACACAAGAGAAGATCATCATCAACAAGAAGCCACGCTAAATTGCATTATGATAATACAAAACCATACATTATTGATATTGCTTTTATTTACCTTAAACAAGAGGAAACCAAAATTATGGTTCATCCAGCATATTATCTGACCTTGCTCTTTCAGACTTTTGATTGTTCAATTATCTGAAACGTATCCTTGATACATATCCCGATGCTACAAGTTTCGCTAATGCGTTATCCAAAGAGTTGAATTCAATACTTATTCAAGAATATGAAAAGACATCCTAGAAGTGAATTGAAAGGATGAAACTTTGTATTGAGTATCACGGGGACTACTTCGAGCATTCGCTATAAAAAGATTACCAAAATGTTTTTTCTACGAAAAATATTTGAAAGTCCGGGAACTTATTGACTGACTTATGTAAATGAAAACAATATTTCTGAATTGTATCCCATATTCTATGATTGCCAATTACAATGAAAAAAAGTAGTACAATGCACAATTATAAGCAATTTTCATGTGTACAAGAACGAAAATGAATATTAACATGGTTGTCCATTGTTCCATTCACCCATTCGTGTTGTTCCATCAGCCCGAGTTAGGGTTCCAGAAACATGAAATTGACTATTTCGGTATTGACCCTCATACTTTTGTCCCGATGCCCATGTTTCCACTCCGTTTCCAGTTCGTTCACCGGCTATAAAATCTCCAATATAAATTGATCCGTCAACCCAAACAAAAGTGCCTTGCCCAGTTCTCTGATCTTTCTTCCAATCTCCGGAGTATTTATTTCCATTTGGCCATGTGTAGCTTCCATGACCATGTTTCATATCATTCTGATATTGACCCTCGTATTTACCACCAGAAATCCATGTATATGTACCATTGCCATGCTTTTTATTGTTCACCCAGTAGCCATTGTAAACATTTCCATTCGAATATCTGCGAGTCCCCTTTCCTTCCATATTACCATTCTTCCAGTATCCGGTATAAGTTGAACCATCAGACCATGTATATGTACCTTTACCATGCCTATCTCCGTCCAGGAAGTGTCCTTCGTATTCATCACCACTATTTGATTTCCAAACGCCTTTTCCTGTCCTCTTGTCATCATTCCAATCGCCCACATAATGACCTCCACTAGCAAAAACAAATTTTCCTTTTCCGTGTCGTTTGCCTTTTACCCATGAGCCTTCATAGCGCTCTCCGTCAACCCAAACAAAAGTACCCTGTCCAGTTCTCTGATCTTCCTTCCAATCTCCGGAGTATTTATTTCCATTTGGCCATGTGTAGCTTCCATGACCATGTTTCATATCATTCTGATATTGACCCTCGTATTTATCACCAGAAATCCATGTTAATGTACCATTCCCATGCTTTTTATCGTTCACCCAGTAGCCATTGTAAACATTTCCATTCGAATATCTGCGAGTCCCCTTTCCTTCCATATTACCATTCTTCCAGTGTCCAGTATAAGTTGAACCATCAGACCATGTATATGTACCTTTGCCATGTCTTTCCCCATCCAAGAATTCTCCATTGTACTGATAGCCATCCTTTGATTTCCAAACGCCCCTTCCCATCCTCTTGTCATCCTTCCAATCACCCTCATAATGACTCCCGTTCTGCCAAGTGTAAGTTCCATGACCCTGCTTTTTGCCATCGGCCCATCGACCAATGTACGTATCTCCAGAAGCCCATATTCGGCTACCTTGCCCATGGAAATTATCCTCATTCCATTCACCAGTATATTCACCGCCATTTGCCCATTTATATGTACCTTCACCTTGCTTCTTTCCGTTCATTGTCTGTCCTTCATAGATATCTCCATTAGAAAACTTTGTCGTCGACTTAGAATCTATCGAGACGTTGAGAGCAACTGAATCCGACTTTATACCTTTGAATGAACTTGAATTGATCCGCGGGGTGGAATTAGTCGATAAAGTAGCGTTTTCATGTAAAGAGGTAAGTTTTGGTGTTTTTGGCTTGACTGGAAAGGTAGATTGGTGATCGTACAATGTGTTGTTGGTAAGTTTTTGTGATTTAATTTTTCGCCCAGTGATGGGAGGTAGTTTTATCAATTCTTCATATCGTGCCATTTCTTTTAAATGAATAATGTGAATTCCAGGTAGTTGAAATGGGCCTCCCACAACTTTCAATCGTGTACCGGGTAACAAAATTAACTCTTTTTCACTTGGATAACTTGAATGATTATGTATACATTTGCCATTCTTGCAATTTATCATTAATAAAGTATTGTGCCCCTTTTCTTGCATGAAACTTTGGGCTACTTTTATATTCAATGTACAAGATGTGACTCGCCACAATGTTAATGTTTTTCCTATTTCGAGTTGTTCGGACTTGTCTTGCGTGATATCCTGGTTAATGCCACGCCAAACTGACTCTTGAGATGACGGCAATTTATTTAGGGATACATGAAAAAGCTTCAAATAACGGAACCATCGTTTAAGTGCATGCCTTCGTTTATCTTGGATGGCCTCATTTAGTTTTTTGTAAAGACCAACATTTTCCATCGTGTACAAATAGATGCATCCTGACTCATCAGGTGTCAGTGCATCCAGTGGATGTGAACATTGCCTTTTAGCATATTGGGCGTGAAAAATTATGTTTGGAATTATGTCAACGACAGGTTCGACAGCTTCTTCTAGAGAAACTTGAGGCGCATCCAAATAACCGTCAATTGCTGGCATAATATTGGCTGTAGCCAAATCGTCAGCGTATAAACGAGATGTCATATTTGATTTCCTCTAGTTAAGAATCACAATTAATTTTGAACACGTGTTGTATTAAGTTTCAATTCTGTAAGAGGCAACGTATTATGATCATTTTAACTCAATAAATGCAAAAAATGAGAGACTACCTCATCAGAAACTAAGAATAGGTGTAGGGTTGTTGGATGCTATTTTGCTGGATGTGACGCAGTGTAGATGCACTTAAGGTCACGACCCCCCCCGCTCCCTTAATACTTCTATTCAGTTGATATTTCATATGCTGCTAAAGAATTCGCATATTACTATTCATCTCTGTTAGTACAACTTTTCAGGCAAGTTTTCTCTACGAACTTAATCTATTACATTAGCGATATCCAGAGAAAAATTGAAAGTTTATAAAGGAATATATGAGGACACTATAAACGGCGAAAAAAGATAGCATACGGCACTGAAAGGTATCTTCAGTGATAAATAATAAATTCATTTTGTCGACGTTTATTTTAATAAATATAAATCATGAGGACTTTGCTGAAAATCGATAATTGCATTCTTAGATTTGTTATAGCGCATGTGCTTACTGTACTTATTTAAAAACAAGCATTTGTATACTAGAACCGAGGACTCGTCGTCTCATATAACTTTTGAGTAAATTTAACTCATCAGTTGACTGACTCAGATATCGGTAATAATTTATGCAACTCCTCTTCTATCCGTACTCACGCCTGCATGTATACGTACACGAATTGTTTGCTGTATTGTGTCCTCACGGTATATCCAACTTTTACACTTAATTAAGTCAAACCAGTACTCTCCAAACCAACACTGTTCTTCAACACACCCCGTAACGTCATCCTCCGAATGAGCTGGCTCAAATTCGATCAACATTATTATTGGAGTCAACTGATCGATAGCTGAATGATCACCGGTCACATCATTTTACTGATTCTATTTGAATGCGTTGTACTAGATTCACTGATCATGTCCTTTTCACGACTGCTGACAATATTCTATTCAACAATCGGTACGACTTCTTAGCATTCACTCAGATATTTCCAAGAACGTTTGCAGACACAAAAAAGGGAAAATTGGTTGCTCTTCTCTCATTATCGGTAACCACCATTGGACACATAAAACTACCACATTCTTCTTGTTCCCTCGACTGCAGGGAGGGTCATATGAAAAAAATGCGGCAGCCTGTGCTTGTGTCTGTTTCTGCCAGGTCAAAATAACATCTATGACGCGTGAGCACATTTTAACGTTTTTCGCTGTTTGGATGAACTTTCGCTAGAGGTTATCGATGCTGAGGAATTCGAATTAATGATAAGATTTTTCCAATTTGGATTTTTGAGTTGTAGATTTTTTCGAATACAGGAAGACTTTTTAGCAAAAGATGATTCCGTATAAAGTTCGACCGAAAGTAATCGAGGTCAAGGAATCTGAATCCGTGATCAGATTTTTCAAATTTTGAGTTTAAGATTTTTAAGAACAAAGGAGGACTTTACTAGGAAGAAAATGTTTTTTTTATAAAGTTTGACCATACGTAATCGGGCTCGAGGAATCCGAATCCGTGATTATTTTTTGAAACGAAAATCTCTCATTGTGAGAACTAAAGCGAAACTTTAGCAGTTCTGTGCGACTCCGAAACTTGAATCATAAGGAAACGCTCACGAGGAAATAATCGATTCTGTATATGCTATTGAGTAACATTCAATCTTAAATTCGAGAGCTCTTTTTATTAGTGGATGTTGGAATGAACTAGCGTATAGTGAAAAGGGTTGGCCACTATTCAAATTTGACTTGAATATGGTAGTGTCTAGTCGTGGGGGGCACCGATGAACGACTAACTGCTGCCTACCGATCGCCACTGACGTAAGAATTCAGACTGAAATGTTGAATACGAATGATATTTATCCACTACATCAGACTGACCCCAAGAGTAACGAAAATTGACAACCAGCTTTTTTTCTAAAAACTATAGAAATAAATTTTATGCAGGCATATTAGCAAGAAAGTATAATAGGCGGGTCAGATCTTTCAGTACCGTTAGATAACCGGAGTTTACATGGAATTTGAATCGAGTAAAATGAGTTCCGGATTTGAAATTCATGTGTATTTGTGCAACTGCGTAGTATTTGATTAATTTAAATAGAGTCAAGTTAATTTTAGTATTGGTGTTTGACTAACTGTCTTTAGATCAACTCATGGCACACGGAATATACTGTCATGAATATCCTGAGTGAAGACATAGCAGAGCCTGCTTTGACAGGCAAGATCATAACAATCGTTTTTTAGGAAGAAATACTACCGTCGTTTAGTGCTACTTAAGACTGCATAAAATAATTAGCTAAACATAAATAGCTGGATATCCAGTCGAGGGTCAAGCGAGTCTTGCGACGAGCTTTACTTGTTTCGGGTGTTGGCATAGTTTTTGGCCGTGTGACTACGTGAGTCCTCATTTTAGAATCGGTTACAAATCGCTCACGTCAAAGAAACACCTCGAGTGAACAATCATTCTCTTCGTTCTAGAATTCGCTAGTGATAGCATCGTGGACATCAACTATATATCGTCCATTCTACATTTGATTTCGCTTTCTCTTGACCTTCAGTCAATATACCAATAATCATGAGAAATTATCCACTATTATTACAAATATGAATTGTAATGATCATTAAAGTTTTACTCTATCGAATCTGTGTATATGGAAAACAAATACGAACATCGATTCTGATGAACAAGTATGCGTTTACAGGTATATTTCTTGAGGATGAGAAACAAGCTAACAAGCTCTCAAAACGATATTAGTCGGTGAAAAACAGTCAAATGAAGTCATTAAAGCTGAAACGTATTAAATATTTTGCTCTATCAATTTTTGATGCTCATCGAAAAGTGGTATGTGACAACAATGTAACAAGAACAATCAGTAAACTAGTTTCAAAGGAAAATATTAAAGTAAAACCGCTATCGCCCGTATCAGTTTTGTGAAACTCACATACGTTTCTGAAGAAAATATTAAGTATACGTTGTAGGATGAAGTTTTGTGGTTCCCTACCCATTCTCTCCCCATTGCACACAATAATAACTGGCTACAATACCGTCTTCTTCTATAGACCATAGTAATCAGGATACCAAAACGTCCCTTTTCTAGCTACACGCTCAACACTCTGAAAATAAGTACCGTAAGTTGCTTAAAATGTTTCAGTCAAGAGTATGAAACCTAAAAAGATTCTTGCGACGGGCACACGGGAAGGACTCTTTTTTAAGAGTATAGAAAAAAAGTATCCGGGTTGAGAAGCAACGTACGTATACGACCGTATTCGACTAAAATCCGGTAATTTTCAGCCTGGAAACAGCAGCCGTATACGGTACATCGTATTACGGTTCGATTACGATATGATACGGCGCAGTATACAGCGTTCGTATACAATAATACGTAAAAGGGTCGTATTGTAACCTTACCATGAAAGTATTGTGTACGGTTGCCGTTTACTTGCCGTAGCTATCCCATATTGGCATCATATCGACACAGTACATCAATTTCATAATTTACTATCATGAAATGCTGTGATAATAAGCATTACTTTATTATATGTGTATCTTTTTTCTCCTTGAATTAATCGGCACAACAACTACAGTGGTCAGTATAATTTAAAAAGTATAAATTAAATTTTCAATTTATGAAGGCCGAAGAAAAGGAAATCTTCTTCTCCTCTGCTCTTTGAAGAGAGACGCGTGTGAATTTGATGATACATGACACCGTATACACTTTTAATACAGTATATGTACGGTGAAAATAGAGCTGTATATGCCGGTAATATAGCCATCGTATTTATGCCATATACAGCACGGCCAAAATACGATCAGACAGACATCGTATTTGAACCGTATTCAGCAACCGGGAAAATACCCCCCGTTAAAAAATCTCGGAAACAAAAGAGATTTTTATGAAAGATTTTTCACCGAAACTAATTTGAATTAGCTTAGCGAGGCTAAATAATATATGTAAGTTTCATATTTAGCTCGAGATGGGTTGCGCTAATAAGCTATTCGAGTGAGGGTGTGAGTGTGGGTATTTTGTTGCTATGCACTGTCCTACACCCATCATGATTGGCATTTTATTAAAACAAAGGCTCCCATATAGACATTGTCTGCTCATCCAACTGGGATACAATATTTTTTTGCGACTGGTATTTGACGCTAAGGGTCAAATAAGAATTGGGTCTTCAGAAGCGTGATATATATTATAAAAATGTTTTTGTTGATTTAGGTAAGTAGTTATATATTTTTAATTTCAATGTTATTATCTATTTATTTTTCTTAACGTTTCGGCAACCATGTTGCCTTCATCAGACTCAACTTATTTTATCTTATACTTGTAAACATTTCAACACACACACACACACACACACACACGTGTTTTTCTTGTTCACATAGATTTGAAGCACATGATAGTGGGATGGAGAAAGAAGATAGATAGTAGACAACTGCTATTGCTATCACCGTCTTGCCGTCCTACTTTCATATATTTTAAATCTATCTACACAAAAAATAAAAATACGTGTATGTGTGTATCCTGTACGTGTTAAAATATTTAGAAGCGTAAAATCAACTAAATTTAGCTTGACGAAGGAAACAAAGTTGTCGAAACGTTAAAAAAACAAACAAAAAATGATAAGATAAATAATAGGCAGGAGAACCAAACGATTACTAATAAAAGCAAATTGTTGAAATGGACACTTGTTATCAGAGGGGATTATTTTTTCCTATCGATCTTTATAGATCTTCAAAAAAAAGAAAATAAGAATTTCTCAGATGAAAAGGACCCTTCATAGAATAGAGTCCCGTTATCAAAATCAACTATCTTACACTTACTCATGAATTTATTGCGTAGTTCTGGATTTTGATTTCATATATGATTGCTGATTCCATGAAAGATACTACCTCAACAAATGGTCTGGCGACGGTTGCTTTACAACAATTTATGATCCATGGACAAGTCCAGAATAACTTTTGAAAATTCACAGATTCGTACACTGTCAATAAAAATCGTTTCTCGGAAACCCAGGAAAATGGGTTTCCGAGAAACGATTTTTATTTAGAGCATATAAACCAAGCGATAGCTAAGTTAGTTAAAAATCAGTAGAGGATTCAAAGATCTATGGGAAATTCATGAAAAGATTTTCGAATTTATTGTAAGCCACACTGAATGTTTAACATAGTACAAAAAAGCAGACAGTCGATACTGTCTGACTTAAGTCAATATTTTTTACCAACAACTTTCAAAAAATAACAGTAATGGATTGCCTCTGATGTTTACCCCAACTTTCTTCTGTCAGTCTGTAAAATAGTCAATATCCATGATTTACCCACTTTCTCGTCAACAGTCACTTGCTTATTAAGTTGATGAAATAATGTGCCTCTATGCCAAAGAAACGATTGAATAATAAACCGCGCTTTTTTCTTTCCTTTATTTCACATTTGATAAAGTCTTATCTGCAGTTGTCATTATTTTAGAAGACTTTACATGTCTGTATGTGTGCTTTCTCAAGGACTTGAGTAAATATTACATCGAATAGCATAGTTATTTTCAACTGAGCTCTATTAACATTTATTCCAATTCAATGAGCAACACAAAAACATCAAATAAAACCTATTATTGTCTGTACTAGTGTTAGGACTTAACTTTTACTTCACTGGTAAATAGGTCAATAATCCATTTACGATTTACTTTGGAATAGTAAATATATAAATTTAGCTTTTTCTTTCCAGTTCCAACAAATATCTTATGGGTTATCCATACGAAAAAGGTGCAACCTATACGTCTGTTCTATCTAAACTTTTCTGGCCGAACAATACGGTCCGTATACGATCGTAAAGCGTTAAATACGGTCCGTAATCCAGGCCGGTGTTTTACGACCATATTTCTGCCGTATTTTTGTCGCATACAATATACTTACGGCATGCACACGACAAAATCACGGTAAAAATACGGTTGTAAACACCGACCTGGTTTACGGCGACAAATGGTACGTACGTAAACGGTAAAAATCCAGTCGTATACTGTCATAAACGATTTGTTCACGCCCGTATCTGGTGACTGTATTCAGTCACCCGGTTTATTCGTAGAAGAATGTTTTCTGTAAATAATGTGTAGTCATTGACCTTTTACTTATAATTAACTCTAACTAGTCACTAAACCATTCATTTTAATCGAAATTTATATTGTTATGAACAGTTAAATGCAATAAGTAAGTGAAATTAAACATTTTTAATGAGTTTTTTTCAGAAATTTTTAATTGAAGAACAATATATGAGTTATAAAAAACGTTTACAGAATAGCAAAGAATTTACCTTAGGGACGTAGGGGGGCAAAAAAGAGAACTATTAACACTAACTAATTTTAAAGGTTTCTTATAACAAATTTTATTAACAAGGAAACAGCCTATTTTGTTAAGACAATAGTATTCGTTTTTCACTTATCTACATTTTTTTTAGCCATAGATTATCCTTATTTCGTTCTTACTTGTTATAACTTTATCTCGTTTATTCTTGATCCTTTCTTTTACCAAACGAAATTCGAATGAATTCACCAAAAAAAAAACAGAAAGCAACAAAAAAATGTGTTCTCTTTCTCTTTCTCTTCGCCATTCTCTCCTATCATTTATCCACCATGACGAATATCATTAGACGAATAACAGAACAGTTATAATCCAATGTGAGACGATTATATCAGCATAGAGATGGCATTCTTATGTCATGAGAGACATCTCCTGACATAACATTACTACCCTTTAAATGCTCTCCTGTTGATTCGAATTTATTGGCCGTTTTCATTTTTCTTGTATCTTATTTATGAATATTCAGTAATGAGAAATGCATGATGCTCATTTGAAGAACTTCAAACTGAAGCTTGAGTGGTACTTGATAATATTATTGGTAAATATTTAGTCAAAAATGGCTATATAATGTGAGTATCTTTAGTCTCTTTATTATGTTGGTGCGATTCAATTGATAATTGTGTAGACGAGTGACGCTGGGTTTTTGGCAGTTGGAGACTTTTATGTGCAACAACATAAATATTAATTATTCTATGAAGTAAAAAACTTTTAAATTTTAAATTCAAATTTTATTTTTATTATCTAGCGTAGTTTAGTTGATCCCATTCAGTAATGGAAATTTTGATGCTGCCTTCAACAACTTCATTTTAACGAGGTTTCATGTTTATTCGAAGTCTACCGTACAAGATACACGTATCGGTGATTTTCATAACATATTGACATTATATACTGCCATGTACATGATTCTCAATCGTCAAACTATGCAAGAATTACTCGTTATGATCGAGGTATGTTCAGATTTCCGAAAAAGTAAATTTTCGGAAATAACAAAATTTCTCTTCCACGATGAAAAGATTTGCAAGAGTGCCAACAGAAATTTCCTTGAAACTTCCGTAACTACTATTACATGCAAAAGAAAATTATCAGAAAACAGCATATTTTCAGATTCCACCCGGAAAATTTTCCTAGGGATTTCCGAAATCAGTTTCACATATAAAAAGAAATTTTCCGTTAATTTCTGAAATAACTAATAATATGAAAGCAAATTAAAACCCAAAAAAAGTAGGTTCTCGAGTAATTTTGGTAATCACCTGAAAAATCACTTTATTGTGGTTTTGGCTTATGACGGATAATGCTGCAGTACTTAAGAAAGTTTCTGATATTTTCTAAAACTTGAATTTTTCATCGCTGTAGTTTTCGAAATATAGTAGTACATATTTAGCTAGGAAGTTTCTTCTTTTGAAAATCTGCCACTGCTAGTGTGGAGAGTGTCTACAACCAAAGTTGGAGATCGATAAATGAGGCACAAGAGTGCGAATGTAAGCATAGTTTTTCTCTTTACCCGGATCCTCAAGATAATGTCGGTTATTATTTTGACCAATCTTCCCGATGGATCGTTGTTTCCAGGCATGAGTATTCCATAAAAGCTATATGGAAAGATAAACATCAGTCAACAGAGATTAGAATATTAAAATAAAAATAGTTGACATCTTTATCGTAGTGTCTGCATTATACAAGAAGTATTAATAGATCGTCTCGAGATCGAAGTTGACAACACTGAGTTATTAATTATTGCAAAAATAGGTAGTAACCCAAGACATTCGAAAAAATCAAATAATTCACGGTAGACATGAGCGCAATCAATCGTTTACTCCGGATGATGAATCTTACGTTTGGTTGGTTCTCGTTCTTTTTAGAAACGTCTTGACATTAGTCGTTGTGGATATAGATCGGTGGAAACACTTTGTCATCTGCTGGATACTCTCCAACCACTAGCTGCTTTAAATCTCGTGGAATTTGCATTACATAATTCGACGGATACCAGCTTACATCTTCTCCCAGGTAGCGTAATGACAAGCCTATACGTTGATCGGTCAAGGAATTATTAGCACCCGATCCATGAACTGTCAGTGGATGATGACAAAGAACATCACCTGCTTCCATATCCCATGATAGAATGCTTGGATTTTGACTAAAATCTGGACATGCCACTCGACTAGGATCTATAAATTTTTCATCCTCATCCGGTGTTATTGCTCGATAGAGAATTTTATTTAGATGTGTCCCGAGGATATATTCGATGCCACTTGATTTTCTCGTAACCGGTGTCAGTGCACACCATATCGATATTAAATCATTTCCACGAAATGGCCAATACGATAAATCGTTATGCCATGCCGTTCGAGCTTGTGCCCCAGGTGTTTTGATAAATAATTGATCGTAGAAAAATCTTACCATTTTCACATTGTCCATGAGTTGAGCGGCGATACATGGTAATTGTGAATGCTTTGCGAATCTTTCAAACATAGGAATTGTATCGGACATGAAGCCAGCACTGAAAAACCGTTTGTCATCTTTGGCATAACGAATGCGACCTTTATTTTCTATCATAAATTCCATAGATGCTTGGTACATTTCAGCACATTCAGCGGGTGACAAAACACCACGTAGACAAATGACACCATCACGTTTATAAGCTTGAATGTCTCGTGGTAATAGGGTAAAATTAATGAACGAACTCACCATCCTTCGTGATGATACTCGTCGGTGCATAATCGACGATTGTAATAAAGTAAAAAAGGTATGCATCTTTTTTGTTAGAAGAGAAACAAAACAATGATGTATAGGAAACAAAAGAACCTTATCACATTCTGTATTGTTTCAGTATGGTCGAGATAAAAGCATCGCTTTTATATTAGAAATGAAGTCAAACAATAAATATCTTATCTACTCTAACCCCGATAGTTTCACGTGACCAATACCCAAAATTCAATATCATGATTTGAGAAGCTGATTTTTATAGGAAATAGATAGTAAATTGAGTGATGAGATCAGTATTTTCTGACTACTACACTTGGCACGCGATTAGATTAACAAAACAGCTCTCAAAGCGGTCTATTCATTCCTGTTTGTCTATCCTGTGTTGCCCGTCGACCTTATTTCATTCGATTCATATGTTTGTTTATCTCAGCAGATTTTCTTCGTACTATCACAATAAAATGCGTCCACTTTTTTTCTGTCTCACAGCCAATATCCTCGAGGAGTAGCCTATGGCCACGAAAATTTCATCCAGCAATATCAAAAATAGTGTACTCAATCACACACGCTTGTCTACACAATAAGTAGATTGCTGTAATATTCAAGTATATTTGAGTTTTTGAAATATTTTATTTTCTTGATCGACATCATCCAACTTTGAAATCGTCTATGCCATAGTTCAAATTATTTTCTCTAACGAAACTTTTCCTCTTACGAATTCGAACATATTCTCATTGGAAAGTGCATTTTCACTATGTAGAAATGTCACCGCCAATCTTGATCTTAAAACATGATCTCGAGAACGTGTGAGCATTTCTCTTTCGAACTCAGCAAACGCTTTCTCAGCTCCCCTGTCTTCTGTTACGTACTGCATCAAATAGTTTACAAGACTGACTGCATCTGCCAGTGCTTGATTAGCGCCTTGTCCCTTGAAAGGACTCATTGGATGTACGGCATCACCTAGCATTGTAACACAGGATACATCTTTGTTGATTGTATCTAATGGATTTCTATCGAACAGAGGACCAACACGAATGTCACTAACTCGTGTATCATTAATTAGTTTTGGTATAGGCTCATGCCACTCGTTTGTAATAGATTTTGCTCTGTTCAATAATCCCTCGAAATCATTCTGGTCTAGTAGATGGTGTATCATCTCATCTTCCATTGACACTTTGAACGTGAGTTGCCACATACATTTACCAATCGAGAATGGTTTTACAAAAAGACGTGATTTTCCGTCAATCATCTGAATAGTTTGATTAAGAAGGATTTTATTGTCGTCATGGGGAGCAATTCCGTTGATGGCCCACACACCAAGATAATTTAAATCATCTCTCAACATTTGTTTTCGAATGGAACTACGGACTCCATCACAGCCGATAAGTGCACGACCCACTATCGAACTGTTGCCAGAGAGAAAGATTCGAACATGACACGGGTCATCGGGTATAGTTTCGTATCGAGTGATTGCTTTATTCCATTGAATGATATCTGATTTTAATTCATTCATTAGGCATTGGCGAAGAGATTGTCGAGAAATGGCGAAATTTTCAAACCGACGACTACTAGTCCGTCTTTTTGGTTTCGAGAAAATGATGTCACCACAATTATTGTATGTACACGTACCAGATACTATACGTTCCCTACCCATTGTTCGCACATTTTCACCAATGCCAAGGTTCTCTAGCGCTTCAAAACCATTTTTTTGAATTGTAAGACTATAACCTTGTCGACGTGAATTGAAATCAATATCGCGTTCATAGATTTGGCAGGGAAATCCATGATTTTGAAGTGCCAATGCAGTAGCAAGACCGCCAATACCACCACCAGCTATGATAAATATATCTGTCATTTACTATTTCGGTTGAAGTTCTAATTAAAAAAGATGGTAAAACTTTTCGATGTGTTAAATTAGCTATGGTAATTGCATTATGTTGAATCATAAACAAAATAGGTAGATGGAGTAAAAAACAGACCAATCGTGAATTAACTATTTTAGCAATACACCTATATGAAAAACTTTTTATGATTGGTTGATTCATTCTCCATTACCACGAGGATTCATCATCTATCGTGCTATTTTGTTGGCCTCTTTTTTTTACTAACGTTTGTAAATCTATGCCAGAGGCTTTTGTGTTGAGTCAGTGCAGATCGAAAGAAGAAACTTTAAATTTATTTATAAAAAAAGTTCGATATAAGAAAAATAACAGCAAACTTCTACTGCCTATAGAATATCTAAACCTAGTTACCGTTGGGTTTTGGCTCGGTTTTGCCAATTCTTAGCGTCTGGGTGCAGGTTGAGAAATTCTTGGATTCGACTGAATCAATTGTTTAACATAATTTATTCCAAAGTTTCTATGAATAGGTTAGTCATTCCGTCAATGAGAAAAACGATCAATCTTTATCTACGTATTATTTAAGATATTCAGTAGGTTAAACTATTGCATTTAGTGCATCAATTGATTTGTTTTTTTTTTATATAAAAACTATGGAGTTTAAGTCTTGTTAATATTTCTCTATTATAAAAACAAAGCCAGATGTTGGTTCATCAATTATTATGCGCAATGAAATATTGAAATTATCACAACGTGCAGCATCATTTTCTTAATTACTATTCGTACTATTTTTGTTGTGTCACTCTTGGACAAAATAAAACAGAAGACAAATTTAACACAATATCGTTTAATTTTCTATATAATAATATCAACTAATCTAAACACCGTGAGAAGTTCCTGTGCTTGGGAACTGAATATGCATGCTACTCAGAGTTGCCAGACCTTCCGGGTTTTAGATATTTTCTATTTCAATTATATTTCACTTGTTGGTTAATATTAATAATACAATCAATTCAAACATAACAGTAGCTTTGTCTTCTCGAAAAAATTTCATCAAGCAACGATAATCAGGATGATGATTCAAAAGAAGCAAATAGTGGAATAAAGCAATGAGACTTTATCGTCTCTGGGTAATGTTTTTATCTGCTAAGTATACTCTTTCTTCTACTGCGCACAAATTCTTTTTTTTCATTGTCAATACCCTGAAATAATTCATAAGTCGAAAGTGTTTTTTCGACAACGTAACATTTACATAATGACAAAACGAAATCCGATGTCAACAGAACCTTTTGTAGTTCAATTAAAAATTCACTTAAATTCATCGTTACTGTGTACAAAAGTTTATAATTTTTTCTTGTCCCAATCAGAGTTATTGTAAGTTGAGTAGAAATGAATTGTTAAATGAATAGAATACATGTATGCTAACTCGATATGGACAAGATACTCTCGGTGCCACTTGGATCAAGACGATGGGTCTAGCCATCTATAATATGTGTACAACGTACAAATGATCAGATAAAAAACACGTTCTATGTTGAGGATAACTTTCTCGTACCAATTAAAAGATTCTATTGGAAATATTTGAGCAGGACAATTTATTCTCAATATTATGAATAAAAAAATATACAGATAGGTCCAGATGTGTAATTAATTCTTTTTTTACATCAAACGTACATTAACTTACGGATGATGATCCGTTAGGTTCGTGTGTGGCTGGTATGATTTTCACAATCTACAATTACATAGACAACACATCCACATTCTTGAGTCGATAAGCCTTGCCAAGAAAAAATGAACGATGTACTTCTTTGTGGCAACAGAGCGTTTGGGTTCTTTCAAATCATGCTTGTTTCAATGTCAGAAGAAGAAGACGCGAACACGAAAAGAAAAAAAAGAAACGTAGCTCATATCTGCTCCTGATTAGCATAGCCAACAGGTAATTCATCTTTTAATCAATGTATTTATATACGTCACAGTTGACGTGGGCATTTCCGTTGAGATTGAGATGCTCAATATAATTAACAAAGTTACAAAGATTTTTTTCTCATTTTCATACATCGCAGCGCTTGTCAGGATTCCAGCGAAAAAATTATTTGCAAAGGACGTCTCCCTCGCGATTTATCAAGACACTGCGATGTATGCATTTTTATAAATTTAGTTGAGCTTGGTAAGTGAGAAAAAATGTTCCTTTAGAAAAAAATGCAGAATACACATAAAACTTTAGAAGTCAGATGCATTTATTGATTGAGACAATAGTTTACAAAATCAATTCATACTAAACTCTGTGCCTGTAAAGAGCTATGATCTTCTTATGATCTTTTTCAGCGTCGTATCGTAGGTTCAGCAGTGTCATTATTCCAAAATTCTAGAATTCTAGTAAAATTCTCACATCATCATATTTATAATCAACTTCCATACTTAACGATTCTCTTTCACGGTTCTTGCATAATAGAATTAATAGAATTATCGGAATTTTAGAATTATTAGAATTATTAGAATTATCGGAATAATAGAATTTTAGAATAATCAGAATATTAGAATTATCGAAATTTTAGATTTATTAGAATAATCAGAATATTAGAATTATCGGAATAATCAGAATATTATAATTATCGGAATTTTAGAACTATTATAATTATTGGAATAACAGAATTTTAGAATAATCAGAATATTAGAATTATCGGAATTTTAGAATTATCGCAATAATCAGAATTTTAGAAGTATCGGCATAATAGAATAATCAGAATTTTAGAATTTTAGAATTATTGGAATATTAGAATTATCGGAATTTTAGAACTATTGGAATTATCAGAATTATAGGAGTATTAGAATGATCAGAATATGCGAACTATCGAAATATTAGAAGCTTTAGTATCATACTGTACATATGTTCTATATGACTCTGAATAAGTTCGCATAAAGTGATATGAAAGAACAGCCCATGTCGTCTATAACGATTGAATAACGGCGTTATTGCGCCGCTATTGCGATCGCACTGTGGCCCATTTTAGCGCTCCGCTATGTCTGTTATATTGCGATATAACGACGTTATGATCTGATATTGCGCGTTAAAGCATAACATTTGTTATTACCGCTGGTACTATTGCATGGTTACCCTTACGATACATCTTAGTAGTACATATTTATTTAAAGATCTGTGCATAAAAAAGTTTTGATTATTTTTTCTAAATTTTCTTTGACCATAAGAATGTGGGGTGTGGTGTCGGTGTGGGTGCGGGTGTGGGTGTGGGTGTGGGTACTACTCTTAAATTCTGAGAATTCTAAAGTTCTGATTATTCCATAATTCTAAAATTCTAAAATTCAGATGATTCTATTATTCTGATTTTTCTAAAATTCTGATTATTCTAAAATTGCAATAATTGCAATAATTCTGATTATTCTAAAACTTCAATAATTCCAGAATTGCAAAATTCCAATAATTCCAGAATTCCGAAATTCCAATAATTCTGATAAATCTAAAATTCCAATAATTCCAGAATTCCAAAATTCCAATAATTCTGATAATTCTAAAATTCCAATAATTCCAGAATTCCAAAATTCCAATAATTCTGATAATTCTAAAATTCCAATAATTCCAATATTCCAAAAATTCCAAAATTCCTATAATTCTAATAATTCTAATAATTCCTAAATTCTGATAATTTCCATAATTCTAATAATTCTGAAATTCCATTAGTTCCAAAACTTCCAGTTGGTTAAAGCTGTGAACAGCAATACAATTCATAAAAATGGAATTTTATTATGCCATTAATTTCGGAATTCTATGAGAATTCTAGAATTTTGGAATAATGACAGGACTCATTTCATTAATGATTATAAATAATTAGCACACTTCAATATCATAATTCTAAAATAAAATGTGTGATACAATGAGTATTCGTTTCGACCCCCTGTATCCCTGTGCATCTACACAAACGATTGACAATCGACGTTTGATCATAATATTACAAGAATCAATCCATATCAGTCTATCGGATCAGAACACTGATCCTACACATACTGACCTGTTTACAGTCGCTATTCACCAGCGAATAGTCACAGTATATATATGAAATTTTTCCTATTATTTTCATATATACAGCTCATCTACAAGCATAAATGAATAACAGTAGCAGCAGCGACAATTTACCTCCTGGTGGTGGTAGCAACGGGATGGGTCGTCCTGGTTGTGGTAGCAATGGGATGGGTCCTCCTGGTGGTGGTGGAATGGGTCCTACACCAGACTTCGGTTCAGTCCCGATAACATCTATCCAACGAAACTTGGCTTTCTACGGTTACATTTTTCTATTCTTGTTTGGCTTTTTCGGTCACGCAGCAAGTACGTCCATATTCCTTCGTCGAAGCCTTCGTAGCATTTCAACGAGTTGTCTGTTCTTATGTATGGCTGGGTCTGATACAATTTATTTATCAACGTGTATCTACGATTTTCTTTTTCTTGGTCTTGGCGTTCCCACAACAAATATCGATCTTATGAATTCATTATGTCGTTTTCGTTCATTTGTTCAATATTTTTCTATGTGCTGTTCAGCTTGGCTTCTATTCTCAATTACAATCGATCGATGGCTTCGAGTTCAATTCCCTTTTCGAGTCAAAGAATTATGCACGATAAAAAGAGCACTTATCGGTGCATTCATTATTTTCATGTGTTCAATTGCGCTCAATTCCCATTTACAACTACCATCACTAGGTGTTGTACCTGGTGCAATCGCATGTGCTCCTGGTTCTACCTCAAATTCTACCTACCAATACTTCTACACGGAAGTATGCTTCTCTATATAAAACTTTCGTAATAAACAGCATATTTCTCAATTCTTTTCAGATCTGACCTATTCTGATAACCACTCTTGAAATTCTTTTACCCACAACACTTCTTCTCATATTAGGTATTAAGATCTTCATCGGGCTTCGTGGTCAACAAAAACGACAATTGAAACAAGGTCGATGTCGTACTTTTCTTGATCGCCAAATGTTAATAATTATGCTTACTAGTATCGTTCTCTTCTTTATCACACAAATCCCATTAAGCCTCTTCTCTATTCTTATGATTTATGTTCTTCGAAATGAACTTGCACTACAACAACTACTTCAACTCAATACTATTACTACTTTCGTTGCTTCAATCAATTATGCTGTAAGTTGAATTCTGGTGTTTGAATATTTTTTTGTGAAACACGACCTGAAAGTAGTGTTGAAGTGTTTAGGGTAGAAATTTTGCACCCCCCCTCC
>CAJNYU010002993.1:0-29541 GCA_905331475.1 Rotaria socialis
ATGGGTACGATATGCATTTAATAATGCTAATCTAGCACCAAATGGTGAAGCTTTATTTATTTATGATACATCAAATCATTATACAATCGTTTTAAATCTTAAAAAACGATTAACACATCCTCATGGTTACAACCAATATGCATTATTCCGTTCTAGAAAGTTTTTAATTTTAATAGCGAAAAAGATACAATTTTTCTGCTTCATATTTATTGTGTTTTTTATACGCATACTGAAATATGTGTAAGAGTGTTAATACGTACATGTACAACAAAATTGAATACTAGAATATTTTGATTCGAATATTCAAATAAAAACACTTCTTACTAATGCTGAAAAACAAAAATCATAATGTATACCATTATTAAGTTTTGATCTTTTTCTCCACCATGAATTCCATCGATAATACTTATTTTTGTGTATACTTTCATGTGGTGATCCATTCATCGAACGATGTTCAATCTGTTTGTATGAAAGAAGAGAAAGAAAAGCACTTATTCGTTTCAAAAAAGCAGATTAATATTCAACTATACCTCTATTTCTACACTATGACGAATATAAGCCAAGTTGAATGCATATAATTTTGACTCAAGAATCTATTCGAAAAAAAATAGCTAAATGGTATCATATTCCAATATAAATAAATGTGCATCGTTTCTGAGACAACTAATTTTTCATCATGATGTGAAAGAAGAAAGAACACGATGATGAGCTGTAAACGCTTGTAGTTAAGCATTCCTTAAATCGTGATTCTTAGCGAGACATAGAGAAGAAGATGCTGTTGAATCGAGAAACAGTGTAATCAGTCATGAAAAAAATCATACTTTAACAAGAAAAACTGTGCATTCTCAATCATAAGATAGACCGATTTTATTATCAAAAGATAGTGGAGGAGAATCTGTTACCATCGATGCAGTAACTAGGACTTAGGAATAATTTTACATTTATGCATGACAATGATCCAAAAGATGCATAATAGTTTATCAAAAGCCAAGAAAAAAGTAATTAAATTCTTTTAAGATTTTAAATAATAATGAAAAGTCCCATGAAAAAGACAAATTTGTACTATACATATTATACAATCAAACTCGACATTAACTAATCTTACAACTAAGTGAAAACCAACAAAAGCTAATTTTATTTACTTTGAGACGCTCTTTTTGTTCTTGATTCAATAGCGTATTATCAGTTGACTCTTGTAAATATAATTGTCGATATTCACGACATCGGTCTATATTAGATAAGCAAAAGGATAAATAAGATTCAAATATCGAAACACAAAATAAAACCGTAAAGTGTTGAGTAATTTTGAAATTTGGCAAAATCAGATAAATCTGAAAATTGTGTTGAATCAATATTAAGTGCTAATTGTCGTATTTTAATGTCTATATTAAATGTTGATCGATCAAAATTATGTTCACCATCAGTTATTATAATAATCATATTAACATCCATATTAGTGGGATATAAAACTAGAAAAAAAAATACGTAACTTGCATCATTTAAATTTTTTTCAACAGACTGTAATTCATATCAAAATGTTTTGCTCTACAGGATGCCGTTGCTATTTTAGATTTTAAATCATCCTAAAGTAAATTTAAAGAAAAAATCATAAAAATCTACGCTGATACAAAAACTATGATCAAATTTAAATTTAAAACAATTTGCAATACCTTATTTTTATAAATATGGTAAATAATGCAAATAGAAACGATTTATTTAGCTTATATCCTTAGCCTCCATATAAATTTTTAGCTTTAAAATTATTCCCTTTGGTTGTTGGGTTTGATGTGATATTAACATTCATCGTTAAAACTTAACTAGTTTAATTGCTGAAAAAAGTTTACTTATATTATCTTCACGTGCATTGAAGCAAATCAGTCTAATACTTGTGTAGTTTCTTTAATCTTTTTTTCGAGAGAAAACTTGCTAATAGATACTATAATTTACTTTTTAACTATTAAAAGCTTACTATAACAGTATTGAATGGCATATTGATTCTCGATGTACATTTTACATTCCAATAAATAGATAATGAATTAAGCTCTTTTAACTAAAAGAAAAAACAAACAGTCGTGTATTGCTGAAATAGACAAAATTATTCAAATATATATATATACGATATAAATAATCGATGTTTTATCTTTGTTTTTATTTCTCGTTTTACGATCATTATCAGTCTAAATTGAAAAACATTGTTTTCTTTAAAAGCAAATATAATAAAGGTGCTCTTATTACATTTAGTTTAATAGAATGAATTGTGATGCCAAATGAAAATGGATGTCCGAGTTTGGTTGTTGAATTGGTTTCATAAGATATATGTAAATTTTCGACAATAAGCTCAATATTTTGCATTATTTGTAATCTCTTGCGTTCAAAAAATGTCATTTCTTTCTCATCTAACTTTTTATTTTCTAACGTTCTTTAAATAATCATAATAGAGTGAGTTGATTTTTCGATATTATTTAACTTACCTAACATAATTCTTCTTAGATTTTGAACTTTTTGGAGTACTCTTCTCATTTTATTGGCATGGTGTTCAGTCAAATCTTGATCAGATTCTATTAATGTTAAATAAAAATTTGAATATGTTTACTCAGTTATTGCTCAGGAATCATAGCCATCAAAATATAAAGCTCGGATAACGAAATGGTTCCACGACATTAGCGCGCGCGACATTACCGCGCAATACAGATTCATGCATAATATTTTCTCGCAAAGTCCTCATTATAACTCTCACCCTCACTAGTCCCCTCACTTGTGCTTTCGAGCTCACCCTCAACTTTTGCTCCCACGATCACTGTTGCGCGGTAATGTCGTGTCACGTTCCCAACCAGTAGAAGGCAATTTTGGCAATGCTTATCAGAGGAGCATAAATATCTTTGACAGGGGAAGAAACGAATTTTCACCTAACTAGTCGATCACAGGTTTTAGATATTTAGTGATGATGGAGTTAAAATTCTTTATCGTAAATCCGCTTGCCCACTCACTTGCTCCATAATTACAAGTGGCTACTCCGTCGGCCCCTTCAGTAAATTCGCCAATAATATGTGCCACAGAAATGGCTGTTTGTGCCAAAGTTGTTACAGAGAGACGGACACAGGTGAATTACGATTTCTAGACCCTATCCTTACAGTCTAGGGAATATTAAAGTGAAATGTGAACGCTGTTTTGATTTTCTCTTCTATCTTATTCGTAACTATACTACTGTGAATATCTCATGATTTCATTCAATGTTGTTACTCATTAAATAAAGTTTGAGTATGCTTTAATTATTTTTGTTCCGAAGGGATCAATTCTAATGCAGATATGTATTGCTCGCTTAGTCATGGATTGAATGAATTTAATAAAAGAAGAAACAAGATTTTGCAGATTTAAACCTATACTGAAAATATATATTTGCTTGTATGCACATATAAATCATTTATAAATAAATTTGACATTTTGAACAATATATTTCTATAAAAAAATCGTTCTATTCTCTATTTTCAACTATTTACTCTCACCATCAAAATGCTAAATCAACGCCAGGCAACTAATTTACGAATCTTTTCATAGTAATAATCATCTATACTACGAAAACTTTTAATTGAATTTTTTTATGATAAATATCTACTTTAGTTCTTGATTTTTTACTACGACAAATGAAAAATTAGTCTAGTTTTTATTACTTTTATATCATTAGAATGACAGCTTAATAAACAGAGCAATATTTCTTTCAGTGTAATGCTCATCGAATTCGTTGTGAAATCTTTTGATTAAAACAAATTTGTAAAGTGATAAAGAAAAACAATTCACCATTTTTTGGCACAACCAATATGTAAAGTCCATTGATATGTATCTTTGTTGGATTTGAATGAAGATTCATCCATGGGATAGTTAATACTAATTTTTCTATTGAGCGTGAACAAAACTTTTAATTTCGATATGATAGAAAAAATGAAAGAAAAGCTAACCTACACAACCGGCAGCCACTGCTACAGGAAGATTAAGATCAGACTGTGTGAGATAAAAATATTATGTATCGTAGCTGAGAGAAAAATATTACATACCAATGCTTCAGGTTTTAAACGAAGATTTTCCAAGGTAACATTTTCTACAGAGAATTATGATTTAAATCATTATCAAGTAAATAAAACAAATCTAACCATGGATTAAGTCAAAATTCAACTTTTCATCGTCTAATTCTTCAATATAGTTTTTGAGATACCTGTTGATTATGTAACGGATGATACTTTTGAATACCATTACGTTATTATTTCGATCTAAAATGAAATAATAAACGCAATGTAGACCGATCATAAGTTTGTCATGATTCCGTCATTACTTATATAGCTGAGTTAATTATAATTCTATTCGATAACTTTAATAATACTTGCCTATTTCGGATTAAAATAACTATTTTTACATAATTTTTCTGAGAATACTTTTGTTGAGAAGTGGCACAAATAGTATTCATTTTCTAACATTTAGAAAATTGCACTGTCATAAAAGACATCTTATGAATTTCATATACAGCTGCTATTTATATCGAATGACACCACGATGTGATGCTGACCAGATCATTATACAATGTGAAAATTCATTATGATTGTAAATTTTACGTGATGTTTTAAAGTAAAAAACTTATAAAAAACGGTAGCTTTTTGTCCAAATGTTTGCAGAGATTTATTAGTAAGCCTAAATTATTCTCACCAATATACAATGCTCTGAACACAGTCAGATGATAATAGAGTATAGAACTACTTAGGGCAGCCCAAAAGTATTGCCAGAACTTATTGTCTTCCTTAAAAAAAGATTTAAAATATTTCTCTTTTTTACCAATCATTAGAGCGTCTTTAGCTCTATCATTCTATGCTATCTGATTTACATTCAACTATGATTACAATAAGAAAGTTTTGACACAAAATGTTTTTAGGGTAGTGTGCCTGGCAGTAATAATAGAGGAAATCATTTACATGGAATGCTCTTCTCGTTTTTTTTCTTCATTTTTGCGTGTTCTTTCTTTCATCATTGTCTTATGTTCTCTTACAATATCTGACTCTCTATACATTAACGTATTCTCCACACTGATTTTGTGACCATGTGCCCTTAAGTCGACTAATCCGATGACGAATTCTACCGGGTCCTATAACATCCTACTAACCGAGGAAGTTCAATTGAATTCTGGGTCTCGGGATTATTGACGGATCCGACGGGAGAAATAAAAACAAATATCAACATTCTATTTAGTGCAAAAGAGCTTTTTAGAGGTTGACTATATCAGACGTTTTTAGGCGTATCGGATCTCAGAGTAGGATACGGTCGGATATGCATCGGATTCTGAATCTCGATCCAGAACCCAAAATCCGATGAAATCCGTTGATTGAGGATGAAGGTGTGTGCATGTTGTTCATTCCGCCATAGTCTAATCGATACCCAAACCCACATCCCAGATACCCAGATAGTCACTCGGGCCACCTACACATTCAAACACAAATCCACGCCCATTCTTATAGGTCTCTGAAAATCCTGCTGAAACACTTTGGAGACTCTCCATGGTAGATAATCATTTTAGTAATGTCTTAGTTCCCGTATGTGAGAATTTGAGATAGCTGCTAAAAAAACTTTTCAACTTTTAGCAAAGTTTTTGTAAAACCCACTTTTTTGCATACGGAGAAAAAATTTCAAAAATCTACCCGTGTAATTTTGTAAAGAAATCGACCCTGAGTTATCAGGAAAATACTGAAAAATTTTACGAAAACTAGTTCTGGCAGTATCAAAAATAATGGTTCCTGGAGACCTTGGTGGATAAACAGGAAAGTTAAAAATGATGCGGAAGATATATTCTTGTTCAGCTTGAAGAACTGAATCAGAATATATCCTTTTGAAGCTAATTCGATCAACGAAAGATCCTGAAAAGTCAATTTTACGAAAAAAATCTAAAAAATAGGATTTTTGAAAAACCTGTGTATTTTGTGATTTTTGGAGTTTAAGGAGGCATAAAAAAAATGAAGGACCACATACTCGTGTTTGTCGCAAAATTCTCTATCCAATGACATGAAGAAAAAGCAAATAAAAAATTTAGCTCGAGTTTTTCTGTGCATGCACCGTATATGCTTTCGACGACCATTAATTTGTGGAAGTGTAAAAAGCGAACTTTTTCTTCTTCTTTAACATCCAAGAGTGAAAGGTTTCTTGCATACGCACATAAAAGCACTGCGTTCCATGTGTGACGTGAAAAAACATAAACTTCATCCTTGCATGCCATGCAATGAGTAAAAGCACTATGCACACGTAAAATAAGCCGATGACAACGAACAAATATGCTGTTCTCTGCTTCTTTTTTATTCTAGAAGAACATGTATAATCATTATTTACATCCAACAAAGCTTACAGATAAAAACCATTATTCTTACTCACATTTTGTATGGGCACTTCAAAACATAGAATTTCTGTAAACTCAATAGACAACTTTCCACGGTTAGTATGGTTGCATTATTAGGTTAATATATCTCTAAGATCTAGATAAATCAAGCTCTTTTATGGAAGCTTACGTGAAGAGTGTCTTCGTATGGGTGGGTGTGTATTTGGGTGCCTGAGCAAAAAGACTCACACTTTCACATCAACATCCATCCACACCTTCAAGTCTTATGCTAGATTTATTGCACTGTGAAAAAAAACATTCTAAGCAGTGTATCATGTGATAGGTAATAAAAGAAAAAGAGACACTTCCGCAACAACTTGAATCGTGTAGCCTCATTAACTTAATAAAGAATCTAAAAATGTTTAGAATGACAGATTTATATAACTTCCATTTTTTTGATTGATTTGAATATGCATCAAGCAACTAATAAATCATATAAATCGATAGATGTCAATCTATGACGACAAATTATCGATGCTTTTTTATTGGTTTTATGCTTCCTCTCTGATGGTCTTTCTTCGATCTTCTCTATTATTATTGCTTTTTCTACTTTTTGTAGACTTTATATACATTTTTTACAAAACCATCGTGAGTGTAATTTTAATTCAACTCTCTTGATTTCGCTCGATTTACTCTAAACAACACCCATTGAGAAAAAAGAAAAACCAGAGACTATTGTCTATACTACAATAATAATTTAGAACAACATACGTCGGATTTTATTTCGAGAGTTTGTTGTGCTAGCATCATAGAACATCGGCAAATATCATAAATGACCGATCAATGCTATCATTTTAATATTGTAATTAAATTTAATGGCCCAAAGACAGCTGAAAGTAATAGTTGAATTAACAATTAGTTATTCTTTGAAGAAAAACTGTAGTCGACTAGACATTTTCTAGGCATTTCTAGACGATTGCTTTTATTTTTATTTTGAAAAAAGTTTTCACTAAAATTTTACGGAAGTTTTTACATGTATACTATACCAGGTTAAGAGCAAAGTTCGACATTGACATTTTCATAGTGCAATTGAGCATTGAATCTTCTTTGTTTAGAACTTTTCCCACTAAACTCAATAGGGCATCTTAATTTCATGGTAATAGCTGTTTTCCGATAGAAAAAACTACATATCACCCTGGAGTGGTTTTGAACGGTATGCTGTCGGTGAATAAAAAATAGTATATTCGGATTCAGCGTGTTCAGTAACCCCCGTCCCCGTTGAGATCTCGAGAGGATCCCTCTAACCACATGCCAAAAACATTTTGACAAAATTGAATGGTAAAACAACGTTCAGAACAGAACAAAAAATATATATCCTACTGGATTCGAACCAGTATCGCGTTATCGACACGCTCTTAAGCCACTCACACTAGTCGACGATCTTGACTTCTATCTGTCCAGATTCTTGTTTTTCTTGAATATCTTGCCATTCTTGCCTGATTCTTATTTATCTGAGCAATCAGACAAGATTGTGTTTTTCTTGAGTAACAGGCAAGCATCTTGCTTCTTTTCTGTGCAGAAGAATCTTGCCTGAATATTGTGATTTTGTTAAACTTGAACGTATATAAAACGACGATAGCTTGCTGTTTCATGAATATTTGAATGGAAGCAAGCACGAAACTAATCTGAGAGAAAAACTATGGCGAATGCGCGAGTAACAATAGCAAACTCATTAAACAATCGTTTACATGTATGTTCAACGGCCTATTCCAATAATAGGTATAATGTAGCTTGCTACAAGCACTGACTCAGTACCCTGAAAAAAAATGAAGCTATATTGCGAAGATCACATATCTTATATGCTATTTTCTAAATCCATTCGTAAGGATATTTACTGAAAAGTATTGTAATTCTAATAATTGCAAAGAAAACTAATGTCTTGCACACCTTCATGGATATTACATTAATCTGCTGTAGGAACAGGGGTTTTAAAATAGGTTTTTGCTATTATAAGGCCTTGTAGAATTTATTTCCAAACATTCATACGTCAAAATATAACTATCTTTTGTCTAAATCAAAGATATTACTTGGTTTACATGTCTCTTCTTCCTTGATTGACAGTCGACTCGCAATGTCTTCATCAGTGATGAAGTTAGAACCTGCTTTACAATTGGGTGTTGATTGGAGTGATCGAGCTTGTCCTACTTCACATTGTTGGCTTTCTTACTGCTCTAAAACTTCTTTACCGGCTTCCCAGTGTGCCTACCTATCATGTACCATCCCCGAGATAATGAATACGGAAACATGTGTTGAATGCGGTTCGTGCATAATAGTTATTCACATAGATCATATCATTAATGTAGAAAATGCAGCTACTATTCATAATTACATACCACCCTGTCGTCCATCATTTTTTGACATGGCTACAGAAGACAATCACATCGAACACGATCATCATTACTGGTCATCAATTTCGAAACTCATGAATAGGACTATAACAGTTCGGAAATAGTTCAGTTCAAAAGAACTGTTCGAACAGTTCGTTTGAACTGAACTGAACTGTTCAAACAGTTCGGTTCAGTTCAGAGGAGCAGTTCAAAATTCCTCTTAACTGAACTGCACTGTTAAAAACAGTTCGTCTGAACTGAACTGAGCTGAACTGCGAACTGTTATAGTCCTACTCATGAAACCATGTGTGTTATGCAAGCGAAAAACTATCTCACGAATGGTAACTAATGATAATACTAGAATCTCGACTTCTGCGTCACACATCAATGCAAAGACAGTCAACATATTGAAATGCTCAAATAAAGATTTTCTGAAGACTTCCAATAGTCTTCAATGTTTGTGGTGTTTCAAAAATTGTCATAAACAGTGTTGGGAAAACATTAGCGATGGTAATAAACAGTACAAATGTGATTACGGAAAGTTCAAGTGAGTCTAATTATCCAATAGGTTTAAAATTCTTTTTGATCGATTTTCGAAGAAACATTATTGTTCATCCACAATGGTTACAGCGTTTTAGTAGCTCTCCAGTACGAATTTGTGCTCGATTTCTTGACGATGTTGATGAGAGCAATACATCAGTGACACCTTTGATAGTCTTCATAAATAAAATCTCAGGTGGTCGAAAAGGTGAGAGCATCTATCGTCGACTTATTCGGCTATTAAATCCACGTCAAATTTTTCTTCTTGAAAACAATGACAATATTAAACAAGCTCTAAGCATTTATTCATCTTTACGTAACACTCGGATTTCTATCTGTGGTGGTGACGGATCTGTTGGATGGGTATTAAATGTTTTAGCCGACACATGCTCGTCATTAAATAATCCACCAGTAAGTATCTGTCCATTAGGTACAGGCAACGATTTGTCCCGTGTCTTGGGTTGGAGTAAGTGTTACAGTGCAAAACAGTTACTAACTTTGCTGCAACAAGTGTCCGATGCGCAACCAATACCATTGGACCATTGGCAAATCACTCTCGAACCGTTAACAATAAGAGATACTATTGAAAGAGTCAGAAATACATGTGGATGTTTCTGCTCCCTATTGGATCATCCGAAATTCGTTGATAAAACAAATTGACTATCTTATCAAAATCATCCAGCTCCTCTCAATGTTCGCTTTACAAATTACTTAAGTTTTGGACTAGATGCAGCTGTTGTACTTGATTTTCATGACCAGCGAATCCGTGATCCATCTAGATTTACTTCACCATTCAAAAATAAACTAATTTATCTGAACGTTAGTCGAACATATTTTAGAGAGTTTGCATTATGGAGAGCATGGGACTTAAGACCATATATGAGATTGATTTGCGATGGCAATGATTTAACCGATTCAATACGTCATTGCCATACTATTGTTCTATTAAATATTCCAAGCTATGGTTCAGGCACTCATCCTTGGAGCAGAAGATTATCAAGCAAAGCTCTAAAAACATCTAATAGGCAAAGCCAAAGTGATAGATTTGATCAAACTAGTCGAGACACATCAGGCAACATGTTTCCATCGGATTATGTGCATGACGAGAACGATCAGGCAAGATCATCTGCTGTGAATTTAACCCGAAGACAAGACATTAGTGATCAAAAAATTGAAGTGTTCGGACCAGACTCAATACAGATGGCCTTAATTCATGCCGGATTTCGTGGCCGCCGTATCGCTCAATGCAGTGAAGTTCGAATAGAGTTAATTCGATCGATGCCTGTACATATGGATGGTGAGCCATTTTATCTTCCTGAAGCAATCGCAATAAATGTGACCCATGCTGGCCAAGTACTAGTATTGAGAAAACAGCAAAGATAAACAAAAAATTACATATAATTGGAAAAATAGTGTGCATTTTTCTCATCTCATTTATTTTTATACTGACTGTTCTGATGTTTTGCTTCCCAAAAAAAATTAACGAGAATTTATTAAAAAATATACTATATTTATCAGACTGACCATCATATAGGCCAGATGTAAATGCGATCAAAACACTTCTTTTAAGCAAAGATTTCAGACATTGATAATAATATTGTAAGAATAGTGTAATGTCTACGAAAAAAGCAAACGTTGCTTTTTATTAGTTATAAAGATCAGCCTAGGAAATATAGCAAAAGGACAATAATGAGCAACATTTGTTGCAGGCTATCAATTCCTAAATCAAGCTTTTCAAGAGACTTCTCTAAAATCAATGTTTTCAGATGAATTTAGTTAACCATGCTGATATTTCTCTTATCAATATTTTTGTAGTGCACATGAAAAAGTTATATTTACCTGTTTTTTTATTATCTACTGCTGAATAGGTGGCATACCAAGTAATGGCGTCGTGTATTAACCGACATGGGCTATTCACCACAATACAAAACGATATCAACAAAACTAGATAGAAGACAATACCTACATAGGAAGTTGCGCAACGTTTCTTCGATACATTTCGAGCTGAGAACATGCACATTTTGAACAGAATGTTGATGAAATAAATCACTTCTACGAAAATCAAAACTATTTCATCAAGGAATTCGACGTATTATCACGATTATTTTAGAGGAGGAATAGTAAGCAAAAATTGAATGACAAACTTTTTATTGTGTGTCTCAGTTATTACTATTTATCAATACTTGGAGAAGACTTACAATGTAACCAGCAACAAATATTCATGATCAAATGACAATCAATTCAGATTATCAATGTAAAAATTTCCACTATCTCAACGAAATTTTCTTATGTTATTCTTTTATAAAATATCTTTTACCGGTGTCAGTGCTAACTATGGACGTATTTCTATTGATCAGCAAAAAGATAGGATACATTCAGGTGAAATGAAAACCCTGATTGCCAAACAAAGAGCTCCTAACATGCCAACCTTCTTGGATTGGTGATGAGAGCTTATATTTCACCTGAATAAGTCCTATTGTTTTACTTATCGACACAAGCATCTCAATTATGAGAAGCATTCATGCTAATAATAAGAAGAAAATAATCTTTTGGCAAGTAATTTTTAGACTGGCAAAATGTGAAGCAAGGGCGTGGGTGTGAATGACGTGAAGATTTATAACCAACCGATACCGATATCCAGATCCAGACTCAGATCCACACCCTCACCCAAATTTTTACGGTTTCACAAATAGAAAATAGAATAATATTTTTAACTGAGAATCTTTCTAGACATACCTTTTTAGATATAGAACTCGAATAGATCTGGATTATTGATAAAAATATCAGCTTATTTTCTCCAACCGTATCCAGTATATCTACACTCTAAAAAAAATAGGTTTTGCACGAAACCTCCAAAAAAGGTTCCGTAGGTTTGAAAAAGATTGCAAATGAGTCAAAACGTCCAAAAAATAAGTTTTCAATTCTACCGAACCTTTAAAGGTTCNACTTAAAAAGGTTCCGAATTAAAAACTCAAAACCTTTAGAGCTTTGTATCAAACCATCAAAGGTTCCGTACAAAACCATATTTTCGTGGAGTTTATTATCAAACCATCTGATGGTTCGATACGAAGCTCTAAAGGTTTTGAGTTTTTAATTCGGAACCTTTTTAAGTTTCGTAACGAAAAAAAAAGGTTTTTCAGAAAAAGGTTCTTCCCGTGTATCGGCGGGAAGAACCTTTAAAGGTTCGGTAGAATTGAAAACTTATTTTTTGGACGTTTTGACTCATTTGCAATCTTTTTCAAACCTACGGAACCTTTTTTGGAGGTTTCGTGCAAAACCTATTTTTTTTAGAGTGTACAAATTATTTTGCGAAACACGATCTGAAAGGAGTTTTGAAGTATATAGGGTAGAAATTTGGACAACCCCCTCAGACAGGGACAGAGAAAATAATTAATTAACTGATAGATTAATTAATAAGTTAATTATTTAATTTCTCTGTCCCGATCTGTGATGGTTTCTAATTTTTCTGTCCCCGTCTGTGCTGGTTTGTGAATTCTCTGTCACGGTATGTGATGGTCTCTATGGACTCCATAGATCAAAATACAGACCACGACTGAAAGGCTGCATATCTGACTATAAACAGTGGGAGAAAAGCTACAAAGACTCACAGACCATGGTAGACAGTTTCCAGTAAAGGAGTTCCATCGTGTTTCGCATTTTAATCCCACAGGGATTGCGCTAAAAGCTTTTTCTTTGTATGTAAGACAAGAATTCTTTTCCCAAAATATGTTTCTAATTGTTCTTTGTTGCAAATACTCACACAAAATCACATTCATAATATTTTCTCTGAATCTTTTATCATACAAAAGTATATACGATAAAATTGTATTTACAGTAAAAACTTTAAATTATTCACAAAACTTTTCAATTCGAATCGAATATAGCGCCTGACAAATTGTATTGAAATAACAGATCAGTGTTTAATTAAACAAAATGTCCTATCAAAAAATAAAGTCAAGTTTTACGTGTTACAAAATATTGAATAACGTCTTTGATTGTTGCCGACCCTTTTGGCCAGCATTCATCCACTAGTTGTAATGATTGCGCTAAGAACTGTTGAAGACGTTCACGAGTGCCATCGATACCGATTAATGAGACATATGTAACTGTATTCTTTTTTATGTCGAGTGCTGCTGGTTTCCCGATAGCAGCACCTTCTTCAACATCTAATAAATCATCTCGCATTTGAAACATAATTCCCATAAGCTGGCTTAATTTTCGGATACGCGATAATTCGAGAGCTTGCTCATCTGATGGTGATTTAGCAAGAAGAACTGGCAAGATCATGACTACCTCAATGGTCTTTCCCGTCTTAAACCATGCAATACGATCAAGTTTATCAATCTTTTTACTGTCTTCTTCAATACCAACACGTGCCGCACGTAAATCCATCATTTGTCCTATACAAAGATCATGCATTAATAAAGAAATTTCACCAACAACTCGATTAACGGATTCAAATGAAAAACCATTTCTTATAAGACCACCATTAATTAGACCCATACTAATTGCAATGAGATCAACAGCAGCCAATTGAGCTCGGCCTTCGCATAAATTGTATGATATGTCGTTATTAATTGTCGTTTTATGAAGAGCTGCTTGACCTCGTCGTAAATCACTGTTATCTCTAGCGGGTAGATCATCGAAAATCAGTGATGATGTGTGTAGGTATTCGATACCACGTGCTAATGGTAATATTCGATTTAATTCAATTTCATATAAGTCAGCAACCATAAACATCAGTAGTGGTCTCAAACGTTTACCACCAATTTGCACACTATAATTCATTGCTGACATTAATAGAGTTTCCTCTAGGATGGAATCATCTTGAGTATGTACAGGAAAAATATTTAATGCATCCTCGATTTTTATTAAGTTTTCAAATGCGTATGTTTCTAGTTTTCGGTTTGTTCGCGCGTATTTTACACTCGAAACATCTAATAGTCTGAAGAAAGTTTTTTCAGGATCACTAACAAATGGAAATTGCTTAAGCAATTTATTGTTAAAGTAATTGTGCAAAGTTCGGTTGTCTGCACAGAAAATATTAAGAAATTGAACAAATGATCTTTCTTCACCAGTGATCTTAACTGATCGCAACGTACGAGCAATACGGCGGCCAAGAAATGCACCCGTTTGACTATCTCGATGACTTGACAAATATATATCTGAGCAATGATTGAGAAATGTATAGAATGGATTGAGTAAACTATTAGCGAGCGGATCTTTACGTTGCACTAATGATGCATAATATGTAAATGGAGTGACTGAATTTGATGTTATGTCATCATTGAAATCTCGACAATCGTCTGTCAGCTGTCCCAAAAATGGCATAATCCAAAGTTGATCATTTGCCTCACGTGCTGTGCTCATATTACCAAGATAAGTGGTGCATGTATAAGTAAAATGTGACTTGAGAACAGAACCTAGATATAGTTGTTCGTTACCATAATGTTGATCTATTTCTTTTGTGTCAGCTCGTTATGAACGTAAGAGAAGAGCCAATTCGTTGAAAGACTCATGCATTGTATTGTTCGATTTTGTCAGTATCAAAAGATTATCAAAAGATTCAAAAAGCATTGATGCAAAAGGATTATCAGGTAGTTGACTTCTATCAAAATCAGTACCACTCAATAACTGTTCCATACGACTAAGACATTTATCAATGGTTTTAGACGATGTTAATGTCTGACTGTTTTTATTGTCAAAAATAAGAAACTGATCCAATGGCACGTTATCCAAAATGTGTTTTTCAACTTGTAGACAATCGACTATACCATAAGCAACACCAAAGTAGAAGCCTGTTTGAAGAGCATGAAATAATTGTTCATTCAAAAGTTCAGTACTCATCGATGTACACTCAGTTGTAACCATCATTTCAGCGCATTTGCCAAGATGCACAAGACCGATACCAATAGTTGTACGAACAACACGACTGAAAGCACCAGCTCGTGTGAGTAGTATGGGCATAGTTCTTAAGGTATCGTGCCATCTTTCTAGCAGCCATGTCCATTGATCAATGTTTGATTCTGGAGAAAATAGATCAATATTCATTTTCATCACTGAAGAATCGTAATCGAATAAGCAAAGAGAGTCAATTTTTGATATTACAGATATGATACTATCGTTGGAACCTGCTGTTAGACAAGCAAACAAAATCACTATTGACTTGAGAAATGAATGTAGAAGGTAGGAAAATTGTTTGTTAATTTGATGTATGTTTTTCGATGCATTATAACCAAAACTTTTTCCAAAACGAAGCAGCATGAAGTCGTCGCTGGTATTTTGTAGGGTAGTTTTATATGCTTCTTTGATGCGATGGAAAATCAATACTTTTCCTAGAAAGCTATTGCTGGTTTCAAAATCTTCTTTTGATGGGAACGTCTTCATATCAGCTATTCCTATAAAATAATCCATAAGACATCATTATATAAATCGTGAAAGTACAATACATTTTCTTACCTAAATTGACCATCTCATCAATAATTCTTAGATCAGGTATTGTCCTTTCTCGAAAGTTTTGTATAACATGCTTTAGATATTCTTTTCCTGTATTATTTGCCTTCTGATATTCTATATTCAAATCGGAAAAGTTTGGACAAGCTTGTTTTTGTTCTGTTGCATTCGATAACTTTTGCTTAGGTGTTAATCTTTCTCGAATATAAATATAATAATTTTCCAACAATTCATTGTCTTCCAAGTGTTGTTGAGTTGGAAATATGCGTCTTGCACGTTCTATTTGCATACTATACCATGCAGTATTCTTTTTATTTATGTTATCCAAGAGTACTATCAAAGTATCAGATTTTTGTTCACATATCAATTGATGAAGTTGCGTTACATATTGATCGACATCAACAAATATTTGATGAATACACTTGCGAACAAGGTCTTCGGATATTGAATATTGCTTTGAAACGCGTGCAGATCTACGAAGAAGTTTGCGACGAAGATGTGAAGCATGAATTAAATACCAGAGATCCGATTTATGTGCATAGTTTTCCAACTTTTCAAGAACATATTTTATAACGTGGCGCTGTTGTTCACACTGACTCACTGTTAAATCATTTGAAACTTTGTCTCCATCAGAAACTAAATATAAACAAATCGGCTACCTAAATTATATTCAATAGCGAGACAGATATGTCATATAGTCTTATATTTCTAATTGGGTGTGGGTTTGGGTGTGGGTGATTCTTGTTGTTTGGTCCGCCCACACTCACACTCTTAGGACCGTTACTTCGGTGGGCTGCCAACTTATGTATAATTGTCGCTAAATCAATGAAGTAAGAGAAAACTGAAATAAATATGTGTTCTCTATATTGAAACAGTAAGATTTCAAAACGAACTCTATTTATACCATCCCATCTAATCACAGAAAGTGGCATCGACGAGTGTTAGATATATATACATCTTACGAACAAAGTACTTTATTGTTGAATCCGATACTGCTAGAAGGTTCTTATGTTTTAGTAGAAATAGTCACTTTTTATGACTAAAACGACCACTGCTGTTCAGACCATCTTCAGTAGTCTACAAATTACTTCTCACTTTCTTATTTTTCTTCAACACATCCTTAGATTTATTTTAACATGCAGTAGTAATTATGTTCTCAGTTGAAGCGTTTCAAATCTTAAACTTATACTTAAATATTGCACAATTTACTCAATTATTTTGTTGTTTGAAAATCATGTATCAGTTTATCTTATTTCATTGATCGATTTCTGAATAAAATGCATGACAGATAGAAGCAGTATTTTGGACAAAAACAAATCCGCACCCAGAAGCAAAAACGTTTTGTAGTTTGTTTTAAAAGACTCTGCAGTGGAGAAACGTTGTGCTCTGAGCGATTTTTGTGACTAAAATCTCACGAACGTTACGAAACATCAAAAATTATAATGACGAAGAGCAAAATCTTGAAGGAAAAGAATTTTAAAAAAATCAAAAAGTTATAACATCGATGACGTTAAATATCGAAACATTTAAAGATGAAATGTGCACTCCAGAAATTTTTCAGTGCAGCATTTTAAAGCTATTTTATGTAATGAAGTAAGTTTTTAGTTTTTCATTCTCATATTGTATGTAAGAATAAGGCACCTGGAAAAAGGACGACAATTCAATAGCGAAGATAAAGAATATGATTTAACTCTTAGCGAAGAACTAAAAAATAAATAACTACTTTTTTGGGAAGCTTTCAAAAATAAGGTCACCAAAGAATCAAACTCGATGTGTTAATCAGGGTGGCCAGATCAAAAATTGATAAATCAGAAAATATTTTTTCAAAATCAGAAACAATTAGAAACTTTCTCTGAAAAATCAGAAATTTATCAGAAAATGGCAGTTTTTGGCAAATTAGTACATCTTCCGCTAAAATACTGGCATCTAAAATTCTGCTGCATTTCTGTTCACTGACTGAAACTTTATTTTCAAAGATATTTTAATAAAACGAAAGAAGCTATAGTGAATATATCGTTTAGCTAATACGCAAACATCAATAAAAGGCACTAAATGTTGAGCTTCTTTTTAAATTTAAAACTCGTTCACAAAAACGAGCAAAACTAAAACACATGCATTCTGCGTAGATTAAGAAATCCAATAAGAAAAAAACGTTAAATTCCATCATCTCGGTATTTTTATTCATATTTCGTATCTTTTGGACTTTGCTCTAGGAAGTTTGTTTAAGATAACATATGCTTATAAAAACCTTCTCGAGAATAATTACCATTCACTTTTGTTTTATCGGATTACGATAATAGAACTATAAATCCTTAACATATGACCGAAAATCAATTCAATTTCAGAATTCGAACGACGAATATAAAATATGATTAATAGAGAAAATTCATCAATCACTATTGATTTATTATAGTAGTGGGTTATAATCGTACCTAATTTCAGTGACAAAGCCGCGATCTGAAATATTCCAAATTCAAAAAAAAATCAGAAGATCAGAAAAAACCAGAAACATGTTCAAAATTCAGAAACTTTCCATACTTTTCAGAAGATCTGGCCACCCTGGTGTTAATTATATTCTTCAATTTCAATATTTTTCTCTTCAATCTTCCGATTTTCAGTATTCTCGATGTTTTCTTTCCTAGGTTTTGTCGTCTAATCGAGTTCTCGACTTGAAACAAAGGAAAACTACAATGCTTTTAATCATTTAAATACCCTTCTTTTGGATTATACTTTTCAGCGCAAAAACGCTTTACATTGAACAACTTTTACAACTTCAATATTAGATGAGAAAGCGTTTCATTCTAAAAGACTTTTGAAAATGTTCTCAAATCTTTCAATATTGTTCAAAGTTCGTTGTAATCTTTAAATAACAGTTGTATATGATAGTATATTTTAATAGTCAATATTCTTATGACATTAAAATAATGCGATAGATAGGGCTACTTTAATACGGATGCCATGTTTCATCATGTTTGCCTTCAAAATGTCCAGAACTGATAGAATTGATGGTCTCATGCAATTTTCTACGTTCTCACATAGCGAATGAAAAGTTCTAAAATGAACAATCTATAGAGTGATGAAATGACTGAAAACATTAATTCATGTTTTTGAATTGTATAATGTGCTCGTCATAAAAATATTTTTTTTGTGTTTTTGTCCTCATCCTCGACTAGATATATGTTCTCCTCAATATATGCAATGCAGGAGGAGTACACGAACTGCATCTGTATTCCCAGGTGAGCAAAGGACACGTAAAAAGAGTAGTCGCATATTTAGTCATGACAGGACGTCCAGTCTAGTTTTTTTCTCAAAAAGTCCTAGTACATGACTAGTCCGAAATCCCGTTTAGCCCATAATGCACGTCAAGACTATGAAAGTGACTAGAGTCATTCTATTTTTCATGCGTAGTCTTTTTCGAAAAAAGTCTAGACACGCTGTAACATCCTGACGCCCGTCAAAAATATGATTCTAAATAGAAGTAAGAGCGTCCACGGCGTTTTATATGACTAGTTGTGGTCTTATATAATGACGGGATCCTGACTAGCCTAAACTGAAATATTTTATGACTACAACTAGATTCGAACAAACATACCAACGATTACTTACCCATCGTTCAGACCATTGAGCCATTTGATCGAGATACCAATTTATCAGTATTTCTAGTCATTCTAAGATGCTTTAAAATACGAATTTTTTCTAAGTTTTATTCAATTTTTCATATGAATAAAAAATATTTTTTTATAAATTCAAAAATTATTCAGACGAAATTGAATAAAATTAATTGAAAACTCTGGCTATTTAACTTATATTTTTGTCATTAATTTAGCAATTCAGCAGGGCATTTTATTCAACAATTTTTTTCCTTCTAATATTTAGATACTTCAGAATTCGGACTGACGGTGTACTTAAAAAATAGAATACTCTTTACGAACATACAACAGTTTAGACTAGCCTAGGAACAGTCCTTCTAACTACCATTAAAGGCGTTTTCGGGTAGTGAGATTCAGTTTTCATCAAGTGCTTTCTGCACGCATAGTGTATGAAAGACACCCATTTGCGTTTTAGAATATATACATTGACATAAGGCTTACTGTATTATGGACTGCCGTCAAGACGCCAGTCTGATTTTTAATAGTATTTTAAGTGTTTCTAATGTTCGAATCCAACTTTCTTCTCCCTTGTTTACAATATTTTCCCCTGCTATGGACTAGTCCAGATGGGGGTAAATGAATAGACAGACCAGTCTAGATGGGTAAAAGGACAAACGGACTAGTCAGAACGATGCTCTGGAATATCTGGGACTAGTCTAGACGGGTAAAAGGACATTCGGACTAGTCACAATAGATATGAAAGACGTATTAGACTAGACTTGACGGGTACAACAGACTTTTCGGACTAGTCATGTCGCCCGACCTTCCTATTTTTTTGCTCACTTGGGTTTGCGTATATCTGCCTATACGTACAGGTATCATATATAGATCTCATTTATCGTAGTAATCATTTCACTATATAGCAGAAAGCTAAGATTTCTATTAGTAACAATTTAAAATAATTGAAGCGATGACAGTTAACAAAATATTTTAGCCTATTTTTTTTCTGGAAGAGAGATATGAAAAGATGGCGAAGTGATTCAATGCTATGTTTTCTTAAATAGCAGCATAATAAAATGGTAATTATATGTCGAATCTGAGTTGCAAAATGAATGAGAGATACTTAAATGGATAAAGAATCGAAATAGAATGATATTCTAATTAATCAATTTTTGTTGGAAGAAGATATCAGAAAAATAAAATAATTTGATAGGAAAGATTTCAACTAAAATATCATTTAGAATTTCCTACAAAAACTGTCGGTTTTTAAAACTGAAAAAAAATACTATGCGATGCCCTTTAATCCACTTAATTTTTACATGTCATCGAACAATTCGTTGTCTAATATAAAGAAATACAGTTTCTTAAGACGCTGAAGTATTCGTTTGGTTCGCAACAACTAGTTTCTCTTTTTGAAAAGGACGTATCATAACTAATGCTCGACTATCTATTAATTGTTAAGTATTAAAAATACTCATGAATCGGACAGCTTTTCGTAAACCTTTATCTTCACATTTATAGTAGGTTTCGTGTTTTCAAAAATGGACAAATGAATTTATTCGTGAGTATGAACAGTCACATATTATATCACAAGGACAACAAAAAAAATGAGTGAAACATGGCTGCATACGAAACTGCCTATTTACGTTTGCCTTCAATTTTCAACATATTCAAGTATTAAATAACGTTTTTTTTCAATAGTTTTCACCTGACTATCTTTTAATCTTTTGTCAAATAAGCACATGGGTAAAAATTAGAGATTGACTATGAAAAACATTTCCATACCTTTCTCCTTGTAGTCAGTAGTGTTCATGAGCACAGCGAGTTCTCTAGGTGATCGCTGTTGAAATAATATATTGCCCATGGTTGATATGTTGTATCAGCGCCTATTCGAAATATATTGATCTAAAAGAAAAATAATCCATGAGTAGAATATTTTTTCAGCGCACGTGGTTATGTTGAATGTGAGTGCTATATGCTTCGCTTTACTCCGAAAGTGTTTGTGCGCTAAATGAAATGTATTGACAAATGCTTTTTTCTGCATGCAGAACTGAGAATGAAGAAAATGAGAGAGAATAAGCATCTTACGTGTGCAATTAAATACGGGCAAACGCAGGAAAGAAAATTGGAAGACAAAAATGAGTGATCAGAGTTGTGTGGGTGTAATACGCAGACAAATTATTATGACTAATAGAAAAGACTTCTCTCCAAAGCTGGGCTTTGTGAAGCAGCAACGGAATAATTTAAAATTTTTGATTATAAATGATTTGGCTTGACAAAAAGGAGATCTAAACTTGAATTCTTGTTCACAAAAACCCCTCTGTTCTTCAGCAACGGATTCTGTACCTCATAATGTAAGGGGGGTTGGTGGAAAAGGCAGAAAGAGAAAACATAGAAGGGAAAATGCAGAAATTTTAAAAGTCGAAAAGTAAATGTCGAAAATTTCGTGTTTTGATAATTTTAACGAAAAATAAAAATTTATTCGATCATATGATAACATATAATAAAAAACAAGAAAACTAAGTTTATCAGTATTGTTTTCTTTTTTTGCGTGATCCAAGTAGTAATACTAATCCCTTCAATAATTGCTTTGCATTGATTTCATTATCGTTGAATCATTTTTTAAGCGTTTCAAATCATTTTTGAAATCCTGTCGTGTTCGTTGATTGTTTTGAAGATGAGGCACCACCACTTAGTTGAGCTATTATATGTTCAAGTCGATCATTTTCACTTTGAATCAACTTTATGAACGTTCATAAGTTTGGATTTTATTTGCTTATTCTTGTTGAAAATCTACGGTTGTACGCTAGAATTAACATGCATGCATTTAAAAAGAATCTCATTTTAATTCGTAAACATTTTATTTCATTACCTTCCGACATGTTACTGGTTCGATGATCAACATCGTTCGAATTCCACATTGATAGAGGAACACTACTTTTTATCCATTGACGTTCAAAAATATTCAAATAAATCATCTAACGATGAAGATGATATTTCTCGAATACGTTTGAATTATTGTTCTACTTCACAAATCGGCATTAAGCTTAGACCCATTAATTCCTTGCATTGTTGATGTATCGTTGCAACTTGAGCGTAATCAGCACCTAAGCCTAAGCTCATTATTTTGCGATGGATGCATTGCGTGAAATGGAATAAGCAGTTTGAATGCTTAGCAGCTGGAAACTAAAAGATTGAGAAGTACCGACCACTAGTAGTATCTAAACAATAAAAAAAGAAAGTAAACTTACTACGCGTCGAACTGCTGACATAATTGCTGATTCAAAATCAGATGCAACGTGTGTCGGTTGAAATTGTTTACCAAATAGTGTTGCTTCTTGTTTAAATCGCTGAAATAATTCGATGTATGTAGTTGTTCATCGATTCGTTAACAAACAATATGCAACTGGCAAACCTTTTCGTTAAAAAACTAAATTCATCATTTTACCATATCAATATTAAATGCAACTCTCATACCTTGACCAAATAATTGAGCATGCATCAAAAAAACTGGATCAAAACCATTGGAGGCGGTACTAAAAGTGCCATCAACGAAAATCATTTCACTATCAAGTAATAATTGCAATTGTTGGTCAGTTGCATGTACGATGACACGATCGGTGCCTCGCTTTAGGAAAAACAATCCATTAACAAAAATCGCTCTTGTTTTAATGTTTCTTGATATATTGTCAGTATTTCAAAAATACAAGATGCTGTAACCACCGATGTCTTCTTTCGTCTAGCTTTGCTCATGTTTGATTCTAATAGAGCAAAAACACTAATATCGGCATATAGTTAGATTTAATTATTTTGAGATACACACGGTATTCAATGACTATTGGAAGTTCTGCAGCTCCTTCATCAGAAAAATGCGCTTTTGCGATTTCTTCATCATAAATTTTCGTAATCGACGTTGTTTCATTTAAAATGCGATTTTTCATTTTGTCTTTAATTGCTTTTATTTCTAACGTATTCGGATTTATCACATGGTTATGATCACAAGTAATCAATAAAAATTCATTTTCTAAATTGGTGTGTGCATATACGTCGTATCCATGTTCAGTGCAAGCCCAAAATGTTTTTGATAAGGACGTTTTATTGCATTTGAACATATATTGGTTAAACACTAGTAAGGATTTACCTTTATTTGTCGTTCAGAATTATATTGTACTGGCCATTGTCGACGATTGAAGAGAAAATTATTTGTTAGTTGTTTTCGCCAGACTGATTTATATACATAGTATACGCTAACAATGAACTAGTATAGACTATAGACGAGGAGGACGACGAATTTTACTTATCCCACTAACAACAAATACCAAATCAAAAGAAAAAAATTTCGTTATCTATAGGCAACTTTTTCATTCTGAGTTTTCCTTTTCAAAATTTTTCTACTTTTTTTCTCCGACAGCTTTTCTTCGACACTGTTGTTAATTATACCTTTTCCATTCAACGTTGTCATTTTCGATGTTTTTACCTTCTGTCTTTTCTGCCCATTCTAAGTAAGGTACTCGAATGTGAAGCCACTTTTAATTGAAGACTACCCAAGTGAGCAAAAGACTGGTTAAATGACTGGTCTTTTTCTCTAGTCAAGTCGACTGGTCCCGTCTAGTCGTTGTCTCGAATTCTACTTGTCCACGACTAGTCCAAGTTTTTGACCGTCATGCATACGCGTCCTAGTACTCTGATTGCCGACTAGTAACAAAATCTAATTAGAGTAGCCGCGACGGTTGTCCCTGTCGCTCGTCCGAAAATGGTTCGTGAATAAAAAGTTAAGGTAGTCTGGGACGAGTATACAACCAACTATATCCTTATATAGTGGATGAATCTGGACTAGTCTGAATTGAAATATGTAAAGATCAATATTAGATTCAAACATGTATACAATGTAACACTTAGCCATCGCCAGAACCATTGAACCATATGATCGAGAAGTCATATTCTGCACACTCGTGATCATTCAAAGATGCTATCTAACATAATTTTTCCTCCAAATTTTTCAAGTTTATGTATCAATAAATATTTTTTTAAACTAAACGCGATTAGTTTAGATAAAATTTAATAAAAATAAATGAAGAAGATTTTATAATTTTTTTGAAAAATATATTTTGATTTATAAGCAAGTGCGATTAATTAGTTGGGTTTTCAAAACATTAATTTAACTATAAAATTAAAAAGATATTTGTATGGAATAGAAACTAATTTTTTTTCACATTATTTTTTAGTTTAGTTTTAAATTTAAATCACCGTATATTCATCAAATAATTGAATTATCTTTGCTTTATTTTAAATTATTAGAATTGATATTAAAAATAAACCAACACAATAGTATTATATGAAAAGATTTAGATGCTTCTCAATTCTTTTAAATTAAGTACATCTCTCATTTAAAAAAAATATAAATTACCACTCATTGATGCGAGATGGGTCTGGGTGTGGGTATTGCTGAAAGAAAATCTCCTACACCGTCACACTCTAAACGAGAAAGGTTACTTTACCGAAAACTCCAAAACGGTTTCTTAGATTTCTAAAAGCTTCGAGATGCGTTCAAAGTCTTGAAAACAGATTGTTAAGATCTAAGACACCTTAAAATGATCTGATCACGAGGACCCGGTCCAAGTCATCTCCTACGAAATTTTTTGTGAGTTTCGTAAGAAAATACGAAACTTCTATAGTTTCAAAGAGAACCTTTCGATTTTATACCAAACCATAATGCGAAACTATAAAGGCTTTGTATTTTCTTACAAAATCCTTTTTCGCTGTATGGAACTTACAAAAAGTTTCGTAGGAGATAGTTCGGACTGTGTGCCCACGATATCAGATTCTTTAAAGTTTTCGTAGATTCGAACAATCGTTTTTTCAAGCCGTTGAACACATTTGGAAGTTTTCAGACAACTACGAAACCTTTTTGGAGAGTTCCATGAAATTACCTTTTTTGTTTTGTTTCGAGTGCACCGACACCCAAATCCTGACGAGCTTTGTCAAGATTGCCTTCTACTGGTTGGGAATCTGAGAGCTCTCCACATACAGTTAGAATCAGAGTCATGGTTCGGACACTGCTTTGTAACTGTCTTTTGTGTTATCTTTGGATGCATTTTTCTCGTCATATTCTTGGAAATTTTTCATTTTTTTCTCACCATTACCCCACTTTCACTTATTCATCCTCTAGTTTTCTTCTCTCGCACTCGCTTCTTCAGCCATATTTTTGAATATTTCAGGACTTGTGCAACAAATAGACGACTTAATCTCCTGTTTATATTTTTGGATGTGTGGGTTCTGTCAGTCTAGAGCCCAGTGAATTGATTTTCGAATCATATTACTTTTCTATGATGAAGAAATAATTAAAATTATACAGTAGTAAATACAAGCTGTATATTTTATTATCATATAGTAGTAGAACATATCGATAGATCACTATCATGTAATCTTTAAGTACAGTCGAGCGTTACTTGTCATTATATTCTGTCAGCCTGGGCCCAAGTGAATCGACTTTCAATGTCGATGAAAATTACTTTTAATTGTTTGAAACTTGAATAGATAAAGCTATCTGAACATATCCTGAAGCGAGATCAAAATCGGTCATGGCAGCTTCTTCACACCCATACCCATTCTACGTATATAATATTTCGAGAGTATCATGAAGTGTAAGAATCAATTTATTGTGAAATAGGAAAAACAAGCAGTTGATACCTTCAGGATTCACTACTATGACCAAAGGAATAAAAAGTGTGAAAGGGAGAAAAGGAACAAACAAAGTGAAAGGAAAAACAATTCAAATCCAATGAAAAATAGTTTCATCGAATTTTATGTATGTTATATATTTTAAAACCAACTTGCATTTGGCTAGTGGTCTTACCAGAACTCGACGCATCGAGTACCGGAGCATTCGAATTTGCATCTGGTATTGTTTCAACATCTTCCACTCTCTACAAGAACACAAACAGTGAGTGTTTTTTAAATCTCGTTTTTTTCTCTTTCAACATACCACATTGTTGTCTCGTGGTGTTTCTGGTTTAGGTGTTTCTGGTTTAGGTGTGCCTGAATTAGGACCAATTTTTCTAAATTAAGAATATATGGTGAGATATTTTATTTCATAAATAGTTAACCGTTTGGGAATAGAAAAAGTGCTTTATTGCAAATTTTTAGTGATATATTATCGCTTGAAATCAAGTAGTTATACCAGTTGCATACTGTTCAACCTTAAAATTGACCATCAATTTGGTTTTTAACACTTATGAAAGAGTTTCTGAGAATCTAACGGAATAACCATAAAATAAGATTGAATCATTAGATAATTTTGTAATACATATGCTGTAAAGAGCAATTACTTATCTACTACATACGATATGCAGTTCGCTCCGACGTGTTTCTTAAGTTTATTCTTTAAAAAAATTTGATTCCATACTAAATCGACAAAATTTCAGATTTATTCCCATCTGCTGAACATTTTAAGCATCGATGGAACCCTTTCTTTTAAAAGAAGACGAATAAAATCGAGAGCAATAAAGAAAATTTATGAGTATGACGAAAAGAATTGGGAAAGTAAAACAGAAATGTATGAAGCAGGACATGTAGTACAGATGGTTGACACAGACTTTTTCATCTTCGAACTCGAATCGTAATGATATGAGCTTAATTCAACTCCAAAACCGAATAAATGACATTTAATTATTATGTTCAATGACTTTAACTTTGATTGCCATGCACAATGGAAACACTGGCATTTAGGTACATAGTTAATCGATATCTTAAAGTAACAACTTAGAATGTGTTCCTCCGAATCTTTTACCTCTAACACATCGAAACAGCATTCTAGCGTTGTTGTTAACCTCCTATGTAATTGGCACACTGTTTTGCGGGATTCTTGATCGAGATTAGGGGTGGCACTTTATCTTTACTTAACTTTGAAAGAGTAAAGTAAAGATAAAGTGCCACCCCTAATCGAGATATCATAAGATTAGGAAATAACCACAATATTAGCCTGATGACAAAAACAGGTACGTCAAAAAAACTGGCTATATCGGAAAACCAAAACTTGTTTTTTTTCGTAAACTCGTCTTGATGCATCGGTTAGAAATCGATATTTTCGTTTTTTTATCAGGATTTTGAATCTCCAGATGCGTTTTGTAATCACACAATATTTTAAATATTAAAGATCTTTTTATGCAGTTCTATTCACTTTTCGAACGATTTTCGTAGGATTCTTCAAACCATTTCTCAGCAAACAATAGAACGATCGTTTTTCTGATAGATTCCCTTCCAAAATCGGGATGGGATGGCACACACAAAATAAACATGTGTCGAATGTGTCGTAAACTACGACACAAAGCACGACACACTCAAATACGATATGAGGTACTCGTTGCGACACATTCTGCCCAACAAGACCACGACGCATTTTTCACGACACATCCGACACATTTTCATTGGTTGTTTTTGAAAAGTATATTTCGATATTCTTTCAATTTAATTACATATATCTCTTTTTTTTGAATATTCAATCTGATAGATCCTAAGATGTGGCTGATTTAGAATTGGTCCGATTCCTATCAGACTATCCAGTGTAGTCCTTCCCGGATCATGGATCGGGATGACAATTCCTTGATTATAAAGTAATCAAGAATTAAATTAAAAATTTTTTATTTCGAGAACTTATCTTCCATGCGTTTAACGATGTTGCTTATATGTCGCTGTACGCTCATTGCAAAACGGTGAACGACTAGTCGACTGACAGCACGCGAAAAATCTACAACACGTTTTTGTCATAGAGAGCACAACACAAAAATTCACGACACATACAACCGGCACATTTTTATTAAGTGTGCATTCGAACTTTCTTATCAAGCACTACGAGACCGAGGGCTATTGCACTATAGAACTAAACATTTGGGATCTCTGATTGAGCACAGTTGAGTCTGGCTTACATGGTCTAACTCTTAAGCAGAAATATATACTGACAGGAAGTGTACCAATGCGAAAGAACATTTGTTAGAATTTGTAGATCATGGCTTACTTAACATCGGCGACGCTTGTTTAAGTTCTAATAATATAATTACATTCAGTTCACTAGATTTCTATGCAATTAGTTTCGTTTAATGTCCGATGCTTCATCAATTGTTATCAGGTACTAGGAGTATCAATCAAGCTTTCTTGTTCAAATACTTGACTACAACAGAAGCAAGCTTTTTTCAAACGGTTGTAGTACACCAAAAAGGAGTGCAAGTAGTAAATCACCAGAGGATTTCGTTGAAACGGACTATAACCTTCGTTCTACAACTAACATTCAATATCCTTTGGATTAAGTATTCAGTATCAAAATCTGTAATTCTTCGCTTATTTTGTCTTGGGTGATCGTCTCATGGGCGATCCTCTTATTGCTTTCTTTTCTCAGAAAATGTTTTAGAATATAACGAAAACCTAGATGAAGATATCTGCTTTTAAATCAAGCTACGTCTTTTCAAAAAGAAGGACAAAGAACCAAATTCCATGTTCTTACAAGAAATATAGACATCCAAAACTCATCGAGATGAAGGTCACACTCCACTATTGATCTTACGCATTGTCAGAAACTCCTCCTTTGTAAGTTATTACTGAGAGATGATGCAGAGTTAACTATAGGTCTAAAATATCGATGCTTCACAATTATGATTGTGTGGTATGTGCTCGACAAAGTGTCCCTGCCTAAAGAGAATAGTTCAATCATTCAATAAATTATCATATACTAACCCGATGCTCAACTTTCTCAGAGCGTACAATATAACAGGGATCATGCTTGCTAGAGCAACGCCACCAAGAACACCTCCGACTACTGGGGCGACTATTGACGCCTGAACAAAAAAAAGGATATGGACATCTGTGAATATATATATATATATATATATATGTATATACCCGAGTGACTGTATCAACAATCATGGTTGTTTCTGTTGTTATGGTGGTAACCGTCGTTGTTGTAGTTGTATCCATCGTTGTTGTGGTATCAGTTGTTGTCGTTTCTGATGTTGTAGTAGTTTCCGTTGTTGTCGTGGTAGATGTTGTCGTTTCCGATGTTGTAGTAGTGTCTGATGTTGTAGTAGTTTCCGTTGTTGTCGTATCCGATGTTGTCGTAGTTTCTGTTGTTGTCGTTTCCGATGTTGTAGTAGTATCCGTTGTTGTAGTAGTTTCCGTTGTTGTCGTTTCCGATGATGTGGTAGTTTCCGTCGTTGTTGTTTCCGATGTTGTAGTAGTT
>CAJNYU010002994.1:0-11698 GCA_905331475.1 Rotaria socialis
CAAACTACACAGAAATTAACTCATAAGTTTTCCATTGGTTATACACAAAAAAATTCATTAAGAGAGAAGCGACAAATAGATAGGGACAACAGAACGAAAAGAATTTTTCTGCGACGAAGTGATCGTGCGACGAAATGATTGCGACGAAGTGAACGCGACGAAATGTCGTGCGACGATATGTGCTAGTGTCGTATACGTTTTACCATAAAGTACTTTTTTCTCACGTACAAAAAGTGTTATAGGTAATAATAAGTGAATCTTTCTTAGCAACTATTAGTATATTTAAAAGTGAAAGTAATTTTTATTAATAAAGTAACTGAACTATTCGGGTAAAAACAGCACTATTAAATACTTTCAATCGTTTCTTTAGCCAAAAAAACATTACTTTTAATTGAATCTGTTCATAACAACTACTTTCTGTTTAAAAACAAAACTAGTGAAAGTAGTTATTAGTGTTTTTTTTGTCATAGTTTTTTATATGGGTACTATGCATAAATAGTTGAAAAGGAATCAATTGCTAGTATGAAAAGTAATGAAAGGTAATTTTGGCTTATAAGTATACTAATAGTTACTTTAAAAGGCTGACTTAATATTATTTTTGGTAATTTTCTGCACACAGACAACAAATACTTTTTCATGATTTTGTGAGGAAAACTTGTTTAGTTGAATATACAGCCTCACAAAGTCCAGTAGATACTAGTCTTCAACATGTGCATGAGGATCAGTTTAGAAAAGATATTGGCATGCGCATCCGTACGCCTCAGCTCTTCTTCTATTCCAACAACACTGTTCATTCCAAAACGAACACACCTCATTCTCAGACAAAAATAATTACACAGTAGCATGCAGAATTTTTATTACCATTCCATAGATAATGGCATGGCGCAACTTTCAAAAAAGTGAAGCCTTGCTTTGACTGTCCCACAGCGTTTTTAGAGTATCCGATATTTCTATGTTTTTGATTCACAGAACATTTTCAGAAGGCACTTGAGATTTTCTTGCAATACAGTGACAGTTCATAACTCACTGTTATTCTGTTTCTTAGAGAAAGGTTCCATGAATATGCATTATCTCCTTTTTTTGTGGCACTACTGTTCACTGATTAATCAAAAACGAGCACAAAATAAAAACCAATACAATGCGATCTATTAAAAACTGAGAAAAGAAAATCAAGCCGAGAGGGGCACAATCTAAGGTAGGTTTTAATATTACTTTTATTAATGATGTATTAGTGTTGATATTTGGTAATTCATTCTGATCAGAAATTTGCTGATCTTCCAAGAGTAGCATTTCAACGAAAAATACTACAGATGATCGTTGCTTGCCAAATCTAATTGGATAGGATTCTATGGTGATGATATCATTTTTGACTGAACCATACCTTGTGATGAGCGTGATTTTGTGCTTTGTCTTGTCGATTACATATGGCTTTGTCGAAATTGAATGAATCACAGGCGTGGGCATTACTTGACCAGCCAATTTATTAAAAAGCACCATGCTAATTAACCATACAGTAAACAGTAGCTTTGTATCGCACATTGTTAATAGCTTGATGTTTGTATTGGCAAATCAGTAAATTACAGTGTATCAGTTGTTTGTGACTTAGTTGAAATATGCTTCTGAAGATATACTATAACAGTGTGCGTGATAGAGAGAGAGAGAGAGAGAGACAGAAAAAAACACATACCTGTTCTCTTTAGAAATTATTGAAGGAGGCGTTGCTTTCACTCATAACCCTTCTGATTCTTTGATGATAACTAAAAAGCTATGGTCCAATGAAAATATCGTCAGGTGGATACTAGTGTCGTTTTATGATAGGACAGAATATTATTTTCGTGAGCGTTTGCTTCGTAGGTGAGATAAAATAATGCATAAACACAAATATTGGTGTATGTATCGTTTCGTAGCCAACTGAATCAATGAAGTACGTTTTTTTCCCCTTTGCTTTCTATCCGATCAACAACCGAAGCAAGCAGAGATATATGCAACGTTGTATAATCAGTAACCCTATTTTTTTGATGATACAGCAATACATGATATAGTTAATTAGGTATAGCGTTTTTTTCTCTCTTCCTGATCACCTGAGGTTACCTGAGATACGAACATAATGAGGTAAATGATGATTCCACATATCAAGAAAATATTGCCTTCGTCCAAAGTACGATGTACGATGTACTATTTTTTTCACATCAAATATAACCCCTATTTGCTTTTTTTCAATCCAACTAGGCCATTTAGTGATATCGAATGACTTAAACACATGTATATTTTTCCCTCGACTGCAGAGAGGGTCATATGAAATAAAATGCGTTTGTTTGCTTGATTTCTTGGTTGCTTGATTGGGGTCAAAAAAACATTTATTAGAGGTTAGCATATCTTCAGACTTTTGGCTCTTCTAATTGAGCTTCGCTCTACGTTATCGGCAGCTCTGAATCCGAATCCGGAGCCCATTTTTTCGGCCGTCGTCTCATTGGTCGGGAGTCGACCAATCAAAAACGAACTTTCTTATTTTAAGACTTTTGGCCCTCCTGATTGAACTTTGCTGAAAGTTATCGACAGCGCTGAATCCGAATCCGAAGCCCACTTCTTTGGCCGAGCTTTCATTGGTCGGGAAGTGACCAATCCGAAATGAGCTTTCTTAATTAAAGACATTTAGCCGGTTGTATTGAACTGTGCTATAGGTTATTGAGGGCCTTGAATCTGAATCCGAATCCGAAGCCCACTCCTTTGCCCAAGGCTTCATTGGCCAGGAGCTGACCAATCAGAAATGAACATTCTTAATCAAAGATATTTGGCCTTTTTATCAAAGTTTGCTATAGGAGCGAAATCTTTCTTCAGGATGTTGTATGTTTTTGTGAAAGATACCGTAATAGAAAGTTTGACTGAAGATTGATAGTGCACTTACGTGTGTTGAGTTTCTTAAGCATTGGTTTTGTCTGAATCGCCCACAAATAAGAAGTGTGTTGCTTGAAAAAGTGAAAGTAAACACATTTTTCAACTTTGCCGTTTTGAGTAGAATGGTGAGAGAAAGAAGATACGAGGGTGTGTGTGTGGGTGTGGGGTGTGAACAGCTACCAAGATCGGTTTCGTCCTTGCTTAAGGGGCTCTTCAGTTGGCAAATATTCCCTATGATTAAATTAAATTAAATTCAAAGACAAAATTCAAAGATATCAAAAAAGAATATTTATCTGTGACTTATATATAGAATTAAAAGCTCAATATATATAATTATATTGATGATATCTTCTTCACGTTCAATGAAGCCAAGATAAAAATCAAGGCAATCATTAAGAAAGCAAATGATTTTCATCCAAATATTAAATTAGAAGCTACCATTGGTAGTTGTGTTCCATTTCTGGATCTTCTCATCAACAATAAGAATAGTATTCTATCCACATCTGTCTATCGCCAACTAGTAGCTGAACCATGTGTTGTACCATTTATTTCTGATCATCCTCCTCATGTCTTTTCGAATATTATTCATGCTGCTCTTCTTCGAGCTGTACGGTATTCATCGACATCGGAAATTTTTCAAAACGAACGTCGTGCTATTCGATTAATGTTACTCTATAATGGGTAAGTCTCTCTATGTTAGACACATTCATTCTTTCATTAATTATCACATTCTATTAATATATATATATCTATTAGGTATCCATCCAGGTATATCGATACACATATACGAAAATTCTTCGTTAACTCAATTTCACAAACATCCATGATACCATTCCTCGATAATGAAAGTCATTCTTTCATAATGAGAAATAGTTTATTGGCTCAACCGTCTGTCAAAGAACGAGAGATCAATCACAGAATAGCTACAGCTGGCTTAAATGCAGAGGCTAACGATGACCATACTAGAGAAAAAACGACGAAACTCACAATCATACCAAAACAAAAGAAACCAAACAAGTTCACAAATACTGTTTCTTCATTACACACATGAAAAACGACTGACTAGTCTAAAACGTGACATACACAAGATTCATTCAGAAACCTTTCAAGGTACACCAGCCATGGAAATTCGACTCATTGTTGGACATCGAAATCATCGTAATACTGGACATGAACTAGTAGAAAAAAGACCACATCCATCGCTTTTGAAACCGATACAACTTCCAAGTAAGACTTTTCTTATGTATTCATGACATTTTCTACTATTCCACTGTTTCTTTTTCAGATACAATAAAACGAAAGTCCTAAAGACGATGGCATGTCAACTAACCTACAAACAGATGGATTTTCAACTCAATCCGCCGATGCATTCAATCCATATAGAATTTCGCCACCCAATCATACGTTTCCAATCAATCTACAAACATGAAAACAGAAATGAATTCCTTTCCCCTCTCATACTAACAAACGAATAAACAATCTACTTCATCACTTTTTTTTAATTTTAATTTAAACACATTGTTTCTTTGTAGTAGTTTTACAAATAAATGTTCTTCATTTAAAAGATGATTATTCTATAAAATTTCCGTTCTAGATAGAGAGAAATTAACATTCACTTTATCCATCTTCAACGATTCTCATCGTCATGCCAAACATGGCTCCGACATGACGATTTTAGTGCAAGCATGTAAACATTATCATGTTTTTAGTCATCTAACATATATTTTGATGTCAGCCTTAGTGAATCATTACGTAGAACGCAACATTAAAAATCATCTTGAACACAAAACATATCTACTACATCAGAAAGCCTATTCGCATCGTCAACCAGCGACTCATTACTCATAAAAATGGACCGAAACGATTCACTCATTAATCAATCATTCTAATTTCTTTTCGAAATAGAACAGACTACCATTGACACGTATTTATTTCAACTTTTCTTTAAAAATTTCTGAATTAAATTAAAGATACTAAGCCACCTGATGAAACTCTTGAGCTGAATCCAAACGCGTCGTGGTAGCTTTCTACACACCCTGTTTATACAGGTTTTTTCTCTTACCATTCTACAAGAAAGTAGAACAGAGTAAATTGATCTCGAGTTGATTTGAAATTCTTTGAATTTTGTTCAAAAAATTTTAGATCGACTTAGAGAGATGAAGCCACCTGATGAGACTCTTGAGCTGAGTCGAAACGCATCGTGGTAGCTTTCTACACACCCACACCGACACCCTCAGGATGAGCGAATAGATTAGACAGTCATATAGCGTAAAGAAGTATTCGAAACGCGTCGCATCACATTTGTTATTTATAATGTATCGTATAATTTTTTGCTAAACTCGAATAAAATCAAATAAAGAACTAAAAAAACTAAAATAAATCTTAAAAAGCTCAAAAAAACTCGTTCAAAACTTATTTATTCATGCAATTTTCTCGTTCAACTCCAAATTTCTCCAAAAAACATTTATTTTTCTCTTATTCATATTTACTCAAATATTTATTCATATTTATTTATTTATTCATATCTTATTTTTCTTTTTCTTTTTCGTAGACATTACATTTATTGATAATTTCTTTAGATTTACATATTTATTCATATCTTCTTTAAATTTACATATTTATTCACATTTTTTCTTTAAATTTACTTAAAGCTTACTTACTTATTTACATTTTCTTTAACCTCTTATATAATTCATAAAATACTTAAGATAAATCTCTTGAACCAAAAAAAACATTCAAAAAGAATAAAACTTACTTAAACAGTATAAAAACATTTAAAAATTATATAAAAAACATATTTATCACATAACTTATTAATTGTCGTATTGAAACTTATATTATTCAAAACTAGTGTATTTTCATTTCAACTTCAAAAAACATTACAAAAACAATTAAGTAAACTTAAAACAAAACAAAAAAACTTAAAGATATACTTAAATATATATAAAAAACAAAATTTATTTAGATTCTAATATTATTCATATAGTATTCATTTATTTTTCTTACTTTAGTTCATTGTTAATTCGATTTTTTCATTTTAAACCACACCCACACCCACACCCAGTTCTTGTTCTCCTTCTAGTCACAGTTGTGCTCGTTTATTCTAACCATTGTGTTGATGTTTTGTAAAAAGTTGATGACATTTCTGGTGAAAAAATTCACCATGGTAATCAATAAATAACACACCTTCTCCTAGCAGAAATTCTGATGCAGAGAGACGATAAATTCTGACTGCTGACGTATGGAAAGAAATATTCATGCGTAGTCATGTGTACATACAATGACTCATACTGCCATATAAAAAGGCGACCGTGCGTCGCTGAGAAAGAGCACTTTGTTTTGAATTATACTGAACATAAGGTGACAAAATAAAATGCCGAGTTTAAAAAAGATACGTTCAGCTCAACGGAGACGTATAGAAGCGGAAGCAATATTTGAACACTTATCAAATGAAATTATCTTTGATATTTTTGATTATCTAACGGGTAATGAAATTTGCAAATCTTTCTATGGTCTCAATAGTCGATTCAGTCAACTTGTCTGTAACACACCCAATGTTCATTTGGATTTATCCCGAACAAAAACGAAATTTTTTCAAACATTTCAACAGATATTCTGCGAGGAAAATGTAACTTCGGTTGAATTATTCTATGACAATATCTCCATATTAGCATCATTTATGACACCACTTCGCAGAAAACGATTTAAATCAATATCTTTACTCGACCTACCAGTTCAGGAATTCGAAAATCAAATACCAGCGATATTGAATAATTTCAAAGATGATTTGATAAGTTTCAAGATTCGATTCAGTGATATGAAATGCACAGAACCTGGTGAACGTGCTGCTCTATCATTCGCATACCTACTCACTGAAATGCCATCGTTAAAATATTTAACATTAGAACATTCAAACGGCATCGATCCGATAACTTACATGCATTCGAATGTGATTAATAATACTATCATAAATTTAGCAATATCCCTCTTCGATATTAAACGTTTAATACCATTACTTTATCGATTTCAAAATTTAAACTCGTTCACTATGGACGTGCATAAAAATGAAGGATTTCGTGGCAAGCTAGCACAACCGCCACAAGCAGTTAGGTATTACAAAAGTCTAATCAACGAGAAAACATCAATGGAATATCCTGCTGGACTTCATCACGTCAAAGTATATCAGTATCCATTGACAGCAGTAGAAACGATTGAAAGATTACTCCAATTCACTACTTCCAAGAATTTATTGACTTATAGCTTATTCGCTTGTGAACGTCCTCCTGTGAAAATTCCAGTATCAAGAAGACAACCACCGTTTCTCGATGGTACACAATATCATGATTTAGTAAGGAAATATTTACCAACAACGTTGAAAAGATTCTACGTTGAATACAACGTCGATGGTGCAACGCCACGCACAAAGATTGCGCAAGTCAAGAAAGATTTCATGAAATATAATGGGTCAAATCTATCATGCGAACATTGTTTTTTGTACGATAAAGAGGACAAGCGTATGTCATTCGATCTAACTTTTACTTAGACATATAGTGTATGAACATGATGCTGAAGTCAGAATCTAAAAGAGTGTGTTATGGTTTTAAATTTTTTTCTCAACTGTATTTCGAAATAAACTGCACTTGAAAAATTCTTGAACAGTGATGTTTTAAATAGAGAATATATTTATACGCGTAGCAGAGTGTGAATGATTGTTAGAGTATACTGAGATGAAGAGAAAGTACATGTCTTACAGTTTAAATCTCACTTTTATTTAGTAATATTTAGTTCTTTTTTTCTCACTCAACTGTATAATGCTTCGCTCTCAGACGTGCTCAAACTGGTAGCAATGTTTCTCTAGGTGACATCAATTAGTTTCCTAATCATTTTTCAAGAAAAATTGATCACTAAAGCACAGCAGGATGAAATAAACGGTTAAAAAAACCTGCTGGGCGATCTTAAAGGTGGTACGTAAAGCTACGTCTCTTGTCCTTCTCCTCCTTGAATGTATGAAGACCCTTAGTTCCATCGTTTCGAATAACTACACTTTAAGAAATGCAATCAAGACGATAGTTTTATTATACTTTATAGAAAAATATCTCGTGCTGTTTTTTCTTGTTGAATCTCAAGTATGATATAAATACCAGTTGCAAATTTCAATAACTAGATAGAAGAAGGGTTCGTTTTCCTGTTTCTGTATTGTTCGGAAGTTAATTTTCCATCAAAATCCATTCAAAAGAATTGCGAATCGTTCGAAATCATAATTTTCTTACGATAACAGCAAATGACTTTAGTAACTTGGGTTTGCCCTTTTTCGTCCCCGCTCTTCTGGGCATCCGGTCAAATAACCGGATGTTCGAAATTGGATATATAAAACATAACATCGATTTTCCGGATGTTTGGAATGAAAACCGTCCAGATGTTCGGAACGAAAAAATACTGGATGTTGGAAATGAATTATGGTATGTTTTTCAACATAGAAAACAATTTATTCATATAGTATATTTTAAGTTGTTGAGTGTAGCACCCTCTTCTTGTACATTGAGTTAGGATTTTTAAAAATAGTGTAGAGTTCAATCGTGAGCGATAGGTCATACAGATAGATAGTGGAAATGAGTAGTAAAACTATAAAATTCTCTGTTTTATAGAGGCTAGTATCTTGAAAATGATTGGCTGGAACACTGTCTCGCGCAACATACTGAATTGGTTTGGTGAATTATATAATGGTCATATGTAGCTATTGTTCTTGGGAAAAAGAAAGGATGTGTATATGTATTCACTATTCTTTGCACGCTTCGCTGCTGAAAGACTAAGAAGTCTATGGTCATTATTGTTGTTAGAAAACCCCGTTATCGAACCCACCTTTTGTATATTTTTCTCGATGTATCAATGTCATCTTATTTTAGATGGGTATTATTAAGGTGTGGGTGTGTTTTTAAATTTAGCAGCCATGACTGGTTTCGTCCTTGCTTAAGGGACTCATCAGATGGCTTCATCTTTGTAACTGTTCCATGATTCAAAGAACCGAGAACATCTTTTACTGTAGATTGCTACGGAGAGGATTTCATGATTTGAAATTGATTGAGAATGGTTTTGGGGGTGAGCTCTTGATAGTTGTGGGAGTTTGGAAATTGTATTTATATGCATGGCGTGTGGGAATGAAGGATGATACAATAGTTGGTGTCTCTTGGCGTCTCTGATGAGTGGCGGTTTTCTATTTTTCTTAAATTTGTTTTGTGATATTGAGATTCTCCTGTTTTCACTTTGTGTATCGACTCGATTGAATAGTTGATTCGAGAATGTGGTTGAGGAGATGATTTTGAGGTCAATCGTTTTTGGTATTTATTTATGTTTACGTTCCTGACTGTTCTGCTACGGATGCAGCTAATATGGTAATTATAGTGGATGTGGTTTTTACAACGTAGATTGTTAACGATCTCGTATTACTTTTCATATTTTCTTTCAATAGAGTTATGTTTATTTTTATTCATCAATAACAACACAGAATGTGAAATATACTATGTTAATGACTTCTTTGTTTCGATTGAATATTCGCTGTTTGCTTATCTGGCGGACGTCGCGTTTGGCCCTCTTGACTGCTTCCAGCACTTTGAATATGCTTGATCATTCTTGCGCTCAATTCTTGTTTCAAATTCTGATTGAGATATGTTCCGACCATAAGAGCAATATCGATAACTTCTGTTTCGTGAAAAACACTGTTCCATAGTTCGTGAATCTGTCGGCGAGTGTTCCGGAGTCGTTTTTCATGTCTATGATGAATTATGAGACTTTTTCCTTTTATTAATTCGTTGTTGTCTGTAGGTTGTAGCAGCTGATTTTGCATGTTTTTGTAAGGAGTTTGATTGGTAGTTGAAGTTCTGATTAGTTTATCGGCTGTTGTAGCTCTTGATGTTGCCAATAACTGATGGCGTAAATAACCGAATTCATCACAGTTATTGAGCATAGGCAAAATAAAGTTTTTCAATAAATATTTACTGAATAATGTAGTGAGCCGCCGATGGATATGTCTTGGCGAGTACCTATAAGTCACATAGAAAGAGTGAAAAACATGAATGAATACAGGGAACATACTCGTTATAGAGAAACATGAGTTTCATTTGTCGTATTTCTTCTTCGAATTCAGATAAGGTTCTTGAATAACGAACTGCTCTCGTAATAGCAGTGTCAGCAGTGTTTCGGAAAACATGACCAGGGTGATCTGATCCAAATGGTACGACATACGGCTCAGCTGCTTCTTTATGATACACTGAAATTGTTAAAGTGCCCTTTCTGTTCTCAATGAGTACATCAAGAAATGGAACACTTCTACCAATTTGTCGCACTAGTTTAATGTTAGGATGAAAGTTATTAGCCTCATCTAACATTTGGTCGATAGATTCTAGTGAGTCGTTCGACGTAAAGAAAATATCATCAACATATCTAAAATGAGACATTATATGCATAGAATATTATTTTATGAACCATGTTAAATACCGCCCGTAGATTTCATTGGATAATTTTAGTCGGTGTACAAGTTGTTTCTCCCATTTCCACATGAAAATATTAGCTAGTGTTAAAGTAAATGCTGAGCCCATCGCACCACCAATGACTTGTCGATAGAATTTCTTCTCATAAACGAAAACGTTTTCTTTAATGACGATAAGAGCTAACTTTCGAATTATATCAATTGGAATATTTTGAACTTTTTGATAGTCATATTGAAGGAGAAATTCAATTAGAATATCAAGTGATTCTTCTTGTGGTAACATCGCATATAAATCTGTAATATCAAACGTACACAAATAAGTTTTTGAAATGAGATGCCCATTTGTTGTGTATGCTTCTAAACGATGAATCAAATCAACTCCATCAATTATTGTGGTTGAACGCGCATGTTTATCAAATATCGGTTGTATTAATTTGTCCAAAAACTTTGAAATTCCTGTCGTTGGCATATTCATTGGCGTTACAATTGGTCTCAATGGTGTTCCTGCCTAGTAAAATGCGTGTAAGAGAGATAAGTAAGAAAAATTAGAAATGAATTACCTTGTGAGGTTTAGGAATGAAATATAAATAAGCTAACTGAACTGTTTCTCGCTTCAGCATCATTTTATCTAGTTGCCACGATGAAATATATTTTTTAGAACGAAGATCATTGAGTAAAAGAATAACTTTATCAAATACACTCCATAACGGATTAGAATCTAATTCAATATAAGCGCCCGTTTTTTATCGATAAGCTTCTGCTTTCTTTTCGTAATCAACTGAATTGCCAATATGAAAAATTCCACTTTTATCTGTTTCGCGAAGAATGTAGTTTCCTTTCTTTAGCCTATGTTGAATCGATTTCATTAGTTTGAATTCTTTTCGTGTTCGATATATGTTTAGATAAGATAATGGAGTCCCTTATTGTTGATATAGACTTGTTTCCAATTGTTGAGAAAATTCTTTGATAATTGTTGATGTAGACTTGTTTCCAATTGTTGAGAAAATTCTTTGATAATTGTTGATGTAGACTTGTTTCCAATTGTTGAGAAAATTCTTTGATGATTGTTGCTGTATATGTTTTTCTTGATGTTTATAAGAATGAAGAGAACTTTGATTTGATCTGATATAATTAGATCCTTGAAATAGAAAACGTATCAGGACATCAATATTTAAGAATAAATAAACGATTGAGATAATACCCCAAGTGAGCAAAAGACTGGTTAAATGACTAGTCTTTTTTCTAGTCAAGTCGACCCGTCCCGTCTAGTCTTTGTCTCAAAAACTACTCGTCCACGACTAGTCCGAGTTTTTATCCGTC
>CAJNYU010002995.1:0-20394 GCA_905331475.1 Rotaria socialis
TGCTCGTAATAACAATTTATCTGTGCACGATCTCAGGCGAAAATAGAAAATATACATGGTTTTAAAGCAAGTGACTATTGGCTTCTCAATTTCAAAAAACGCAACGGTATACCTTCTAGAAAAGTGGCAAGATTCGTTTCTCATCGAAAAGTTGTTGATAAATCTATAATTAAACAAACTGTAGATGATTTTCTCGCTGAAGCAACCAAACATATACCAAAATATAAGCTTGATTTTGTGCTAAATGCCAATCAATCCAGTTTTAATTACGAAATAGGTTCGAACCGTACACTATCTTATGCAGGAGAGAAAGCGACTTATCTATCAATAAAATCTTTGAATGCTATAAGCCATTCCAATACAGTTATGCCGACCGTTAGTGCTGCTGGTCAGTTGAACAGGCCTGTTTTTATCTGCCTTCAGGAACCCACGGGTTAGTTTCCAATTACAAGAGCGATCTTTTCAGCATCAAATATAGTAACTAGTTGCAGTACATCTGGAAAATTAAATAAATCGTGAGTGGAATACTGGATTAAAGAAGTTCTCGATAAAGTAGTCAGCAATCGATTCCTTCTTGTGGTCGATCAATGGTCACCGCAGGCTGATATTATTGTATATGAGAATAACCTGACAAAAGGACAGTCATGTAAATTATTAGTGATACCTAAAAGAGCAACATCAACTAAACAATTGTGTAATACTTATTTTTTCCGACAATGGAAAGTGTTATCAAAAAGAATATATCATCGTGTATATCTCTAGACGAATTAGATGTTGACTTAAGAAGCCGTGACGCTATAATCAAACTGCAAAGTCTGATTCACAATCAACTGAGTTCTTCTGTATTTAAACCAATGATTCCATACGCATGGTCAGCTTGTGGCTACATTCCTAAATAATACTCGAATTTTTCGAGCGTTATAGACGTCTGTTTTTCTTTTGATGCAGACAGTTGCTCAAATAATAATTGTGAGCCGAGTGCATTTATTTGTTGTAGTCATTGTCGACGAATATTGTGTTTCGAACATTTTTCACTGCGTATCATTTTCATTGATTGTGTTTTTGATATGTTTTCAGGATAAAACGAATGAAACGATAAAATGATAGTCTATGTAACTCGAAACATGAAAATCATAAAGCTTAAACTTCGGAATGTAGAAAAAAGCTTTTTTATGCAACTTCGGTTGGTCAAATTCCATCATGTAAATAATATTGTCATGCACAAAAATAACCTTGAGAATATAAAGAGCACTGTTTCTTTAAATATTTTCGGGTGATATGTGAGAATCAGTGGCTCAAAGTGCTATAAAGAGTTTTAAAAATTGCCTTTCTGTGCGAATATTGTGCTTAAAAATTCGATATTTCCAGTGTTTTCCTGTACAAATAAAACTTACCAATTTTCTTATTTGAGGTCTACGGGCAAAAGCGGAACATACCACAAGCATCGACATGCCGAGCTCTACAAACTGGTATATATATTCCAATTAAAATTCAGACTCACACTTGGAAATGTTCCCTCGTTAGTAAAAGTAAAAGAACTCGAAAACGATGAACTGGTGGATATATATAACACGAGGTAGAAAGAAAGAAAATAATATGACTGAATATATGTTAACAACTTCGAACATTTCGAATAGACATGTGTATATATATAATAAACAGGATAGAAAAAAATTGATTTAATCTAATCTATGTATTTAGTCAACTAATAGCTTGATTCATTTCTCGTTATATATGAGACAAACTCTACGTATGCGAGTCCGATATAATAGTTTTTGTACAGCTTCGGTTGATCCAATAATGATCTTGTTTATCGATGCTATATGTAAGACAGCAGTGTAGACTGTCTATGTGATGAACGAATGTTTTTCTGTTGGATTCATGAAATGATGATTTTGATGAAACATTCGAACAATTGATATGAATTCATCACAAAATGATATCGAGGGCTGAATTAATTACAATTTGTAGTTATAATTAGCGATTGCACCTTATATGAAGAGAGAAACATTTGGGAATTTTACTGCTTATAATGCGTGAGAACACTGAATGATTAAGCCTAATATGACAGGACTAAATGTTCGGGGGAATAACTGATTACAAAATGTAATTATAATTTCTCATTGAGCATTTCTTCATACTGAAGATGTCAATATAAACACAAGTCTGTTTGTTAGGAGGGAAAATAACATCAACCACAAGATGAAAACATGATCATATAATAAAGATAGCGAAGAAGAACGACATTCTAGACAGATAGATATACATATGTCCTTCAATAATAGGGAAAAGAACGAAGTCCGTTAGTGCATGTTACATATTTAGAAATAGATGAATCAGTCATCGTGTATAATGTCAATATAAAAGATCTTCCATTATATTAAACGCACTTCTTTCGAAGTTCACTATAATGCATTTTTTTGTTCGTAATCGAAAGAGAACTCCTTTACTGAAATAGTCTTATTTACTGCTTAGAAGTCTACGAGTTGTTTAATGATATAGATTTTTTTAAATAAGTTATTTTATATAACAATGCAGTTTTAGATTCTGAAGATACCTGATGAGTCCCTTAAGCAACGACGAAACATCGTATATACTGCTTTGAAGCTATATCCATTTGAGTGTTTAACACGTCCAATAGAACACTAATGCCTTCGAATTTATAAAGTTTTAATTTGTATATAATTAATTTTTTGCTCGTAGTGTAAAACAGCATGAGTGCCGTTTTTTCGGAATCGAATCAGACAACTTGATTCTTGAGTGATGTCCAGTCTCTTGGGTAGACTGTTGCAAAGCGAAATTACAGAGTTTCCGAAACTTTTTCACGTACGTCGAAGATTTTTTTTGTCAAGTAAGATAATACCTCTGTACGCTCTTGCTTCTCAAATAACTGTTTTGTGGAACTCAAATATATTTTCGAAGGAAATGGTGAGTGTAAGTTAAAAAGCGAGATTTTTGTGCCCCCCTCCCATTACAGACATTAATGAGTTAAAAATTGTGCTAATTAGGAGCTTCACTAATTAGGCTGCTATTTCTTTCTTCTTTAATTACAGACTAAACGAAAAAAGCAATACTTGCTCATTACAGACCATAGAAACTAGTATCTGGCATTGTGAAATATACGAGCGAACAATTAATACTCCATTACAGACATAAGCAAATAGGCAATGACCTAATTATAGCTGTTGGAAATCAAGGGAGATTTTTCTGATGAACTATTTTGAATTATTTTAGTAAGCCTAAGGGATATATGTGAGTTCCACATTTTAGCCACAAAGGGGCTGCGCTAACAATCTTTTTTGTGTGACTCATGAAATATATACGAACGAAATGAAAGAATCATTTTTACTTTCGATGCGATGAAGATAAAAGAAAAATGTACACGTGATCAATATTAATTGTATACTACTCTCATCCACTTTGCAAATGTTAATTTAACCAATATGATGTCTTTGAAACGGAGTCGCTGCTCGATATTTACTGTTCCTCTGTAGCAGAAAAGACCAACATCATCTGACGCCCACTATAGGTTGTTTTCATTGGTTGAATTCGTCAAATACACAGCCACAATCGCCAAAAAATATTTACAATCAGGTGTTTTGATTCTTTCATAATCACTACTCATAAAGTCGTTCTTGTGTTTGCCTCCCAAACTTCTGCTATTCAACAGCACATTATACATCAGTGAAATTGCTGGATATTATTAAGACATCAAGAAAACGAATTACGAAGAAATCGAAGAGTAAGTTTCGTTGAGTATAATTGAGCCAGGTGCTTGGAGCATGATGCACCTTGTTCGAGCGAAATAATTAACACCACTAGTAGGCAACTTCAATCAAGTGCATGATAAATTTTCCTTATCTTTCTTATGAAATATATCATAAGATTTTCGTTTTAATGCCCATGAAAAAATATTCACACAAAAACGAGTAAGAACGCGTTTTTGATGAATTGAAATGCATTTTATTGACTCAGAATACATTCTGTATCAAATTGAACCATTCGAACGTGTTTTTTTTCGATAAACAACGCGTTTTTCATAAAGAACGCGTTGATAACGAAGGGATTCAAGTCGAAAAGAACGCTCTTTGAAGGAACTCATTACAACTCGTTCAAGAAAAACGCGTTCATGTAATTAAAAAGCGGTCATCTTAGAAGTCCGCCAAAACGAGAAAAGAAAACCGCATTCATACAACTTCAGAACAAGTTTCTATCGTTTAGAATTGCTTCCTGAATGTCTACCGAAACTCCCTCATGAAAAACCGTCACCAATGGGGATGCTTCCATGTTTTGATACGAAAATGTGTGTTCCCAGATCAAGATACTATAGTGCGGCTAGTTCAATCATTTTAGATATAATGGATATTTTACATGATAAATAAGTATATAGAAAAAATAAAAATTCTGCGAGAAGTCATTAAAAGCCAATTATCCTGTACGAAAACAATAATTTCAATCTCTCATAATGACAATGTAAAAAAATTCTTCAGTTCCAATCTTCTTGAAGCAAATATTTACTACTGCTTTTATCGCCCTATTAATTCAAGATTCATGAAGTAAAACGTGGAAATGAAGAATAAAATAGAAAATGACAGCTGAAGAGCAAATCGTCGCAAGATAAACAAAAATGGAGCATCTGAAAAACGAAAGAAAGAAGTCTCTTTTACAAATGTAGGAATTAGATGGTGTGAATCGTTATTCTGGTAATTAAGTAACTAACTATTTTGAAAAGTATTTATAGTCCACCTGAAACTATTTTATTCACGTATTTTGTATTGGCTACACTCTAAAAAAATAGGTTTAATAATGAACTTCAGTGGTTCAGAACATTTGATCTAAACGGTTTCAGGTTCGGTAAAGTGAAAATCATTTCGTAGTAATTATGCAAAACTTTTCTAAGTTCAGAACAAAAGGTAGTGTTTCTCAATTTTTCAACCGAACTTCTTTTCAGCTCCGCAAACTGGCCTATGGCTTCGCAGTTGAGATGATAATCCATTATTAGTTTCTCAAAATTAAATAAAGTTTTGGAGTATATCAACGAATCGACTGATGGTTCCGTCCTTCTTATTCAGAGCAATGAGAGGTTTCGTACAATACTAGAAGGTTTAGAATTGTTTGTACTGAACTTTTCGTCTTCATATTATTGATCTTATGGTTTCGTATATTTTCCACGAAAAATTTCAGTTTCGTAGGGGTGATTGATGGTTTCGCACAAACTATACGAAATGATTTGTAATTCTCTACACTTTTTGGTGGTTTTACAATTTTCCTATAATAACTTTAAATTTTTTCTTAAAGCATTTTCCAAAAACAAACGTAGCGATTCAGTCAAGATGCTGAATAGATCTGTTCTCATCCAGACATCGACAGTACAAAATCTCATATCCCTTGTCTATACTCATGTAAAATATAGAATGCAAGGAGTGCCATTTTTCACAACCAATTCAGTGGACCTTCAAAAATTCATGCTACACTGTTAATTTTATTTAAATTCTACAAAAACTCATGAATCAGTTACTCATTTTTGGGAAATTATTTAAACAACTACAGCTATAGAGTCATTGTTCGATGATGTATATAAGTCAGTCGACAGTGTTGTGTATTCATTACTTCGTTCAGCAGCTGCAGCTAGTTGATAAATAATTTTTTTCAGATACCACATGAGTTAATCCATTTTATATGAATAGGCCTATGATGTTGATTTATTTCTTGTGGCTCACAAGAATATTAGAAATAGAATTTTCTGAATATAAAATCGATATTTGTAACCTTTCATATTTTTCAAACTGTATTTGGACTGTTACCTAGCATTTTTTAATGTTTAAACTTGAGAATTGTATTTTGAGTATTTCTTTCTGATTAAAATGTTTCTCTTGGAAGTTTTTTTCTCTTCATCGCGCCCTGAAGCAGTATTTTTTTGGTAGCTATGTTTTAACTTAACTTATATTCCAATTTTCATATTTTTCTTATTTATGATGTTATATGGAATATTTTACTTGATATTTATTTTTTATGTTCAGCCTTGATTATGAGATGAAAATAAAAAGCTGTTAGCGCAATCTCTGTGGGATTAAAATGCGAAACACGATGAAACTCCTTTTCTGGAATCCGTCTATCACTGTCAGTGATGACCTATGGAGCTTCTCTGTTGCGGTCTGTATTATGATGTTTGGAGTCTCTAGAAACCATCACAGACCGTTACGGAGAAAATAATTATCTAATTAATTAATTTCTCTGTAACTGTCTGTGGGGGAGGGAGGATTGGTTCACATTTCTCCCCTATATACTTCAACACTCCTTTCAGATCGTGTTTCACAAAATTGAATTTCAAACTTCTGCAAAATACTACAATTACTAAATTAAATGTAAATTTCTAGAAAAGTCCATACGAATTCATTTTCGATTTTCTAACTAGAAGATCGAATTTTCAAGAAAGCAGAAATTCATCGACGAATTCGTATGGACTTATCTAGAATATGTTTTATTACACTGTATAAATTATTTTCTAGTTTACAGTGTATATGATCAACTCAATATCAAATTACTCAAGTATCGCTAATTGAATAAAATCCCAAAAGTCAATATTCTATCATTCGTTTGTTGAGCATACATCAAATTCACAATCATATAACTATCAAGTAGAATCGTTCTTATGAATTTGAAGAACATGAATGAATTTATTTTCTATACCTTACTTGGAAGTATTCATCACAGGTCACAAGTATGATTATTACAATCAAATTAAGCAGTGTGAATTAATCTATTTTTTTATCTTCAGTCAAGTTCATTGTCTCAAATTGTCAAGTATAATTATTCTCATAATATTCAAAAACAACGAATAAATTAATTGTTTGTTTTTGTCGTAGACCCTGTTCATCGTCAGCATTTTCTACCACTATTACTGGAATAATATTTAAGAACATGAATGTATTTGCTTTCTCTATTTTAGATCAAGCTCATTATTTTATTTGTCAGACGTAATCTTCTATGAAAACTCAAATGATGAGTAAATTTCGTTTTCCTATCAATCAAGTTCATCAACATCATTTTCAGGTACTATTATTATAACCAAAATTAAATAGCGATAACAAAATTTTGTTTTCTATCTAAGGTCGAATTCACCATCAGAAATCGCAGGTTAAGTTATCAAGAAGAAAAACAACAATTTTAATGAATTTATTTTCTGTATCTGATACCAAGTTCATCATTATAGATCACAGTTAGAATTATTAGCATGAAAATGAATAACGATAATAACTTTTCCTTTTGAAACTTACATTTCGTCGAGTCATCTTATTCTGACTCGTGGAGTACTAGAATGAAATTTACCATGACGCAATTCCCATTTCTCTTCTTAGATGAAGGTCATCATCAGAAATCACAGGTATAAGACCATTTTTATGAAATTGAAGAGCACTAATTCATTTCTTTTTCTATCCTAGATTGAATCGAACATCATAATTTTCAGGTATGATTATTGTAATTATATTAAACAACGTGAATTAATCTGTTTTTTCTCTTTTTTAAGTCACGTTCATCCTCATGATTCTCTGGTATTATTTGCTTTAGTAATATGGAAGAACTGTAAATGAATTGCTTTCTTTATTTTAGATTGAAGTTATCATCATGAGTCGAAGGTATGATTATAATAATTAAAGCAAGAAGATGAACTAATTGCGATTTTTTCTATCTTAGATCATATTCTTGATTATGTCATTGCTGCATGATACCGTTGATAAACTCGATGATTATGGGCTTATCGATTTTTATTATCTTTCGTGGATGGATCTGTGAAGCATCTACGACAACATGATTTTTGTTAAATGGCATGATAGAAATTCAGTGGTTCATGTATGAGGGTTATTGTAAGGAGACAAAGAAATCGTAAATAAATTGCGTTGTGTCAAATCTCTGAATATTAAATCAGTTCTATCATACTTGGCGTTTGGTTTGGAAACTTTAAATAGTAAGTAAGTAAGCTGAATATTTTCGATCACAATCAATTTATTTATTCTTGTTTTAGATTAAACGGTCGCCAAAAAAGGATTATGCTTCTTGTGTTTGGGAATTCCAAATAGTTGGAATGTGAAAAATAGCGAACCGGTATGTATTGGGTAATAAACTTAGTGCGTAATTTTTTAATACTATTTTGATTGAGGTAGTACCCAAGTAGACAAAAATTTGGAACAATTTGTTTAAACACTCAACCGAGAGCCGCGACCGCGAGTCATTAACACTCATTATATTATAATGACGCATGAGATGTGTCCTTTCGGTAAAATTTTCATTTCAGAGTTTTGAAGCTGTTGAAAATTTCTGTTCACATTGTTAAAACGCGCTGTTATGTTTGAATTTCAAGAACAGTCCGTTTGGCACTGAAAATTGAAGTATTCGGCCATTTTCACACATTGAAATGAAAATTTTGCATACAGAACACGTCTCATGCGTCATTATAATGAGTGTTAATGACTAGCAATCGTGGTTCCCGACGGGGCGTTTAAATACGTTATTTCAAATTTTCGTCTGTTTCAGTGTATTCTAAAACCTTTGATACGAAACTTTTTTTTATCATTTGGCGAAGGGGTTTGGTACCGAACCCTTGCTTTTCTGAACCTCTAAAGGATATTCCCGTATGCCTACCGGAAGTTCCTTCAAAGGTTCGGTAGAATACCTATTTTTTTAGAGCATAGGTACTAAAAGGCATGAGAAGCCAAACGAAAGAAGAACTCCATTCAGTTCGAAGGAAAACCGTATTGGCAATATGCACCGTTGCAGACATACGAATTCAGATATGCGTTAACTGAAAGGAATGTTAAAATTTGCAATTTTCACGTTTTCAAGGTTTACCATATTCCGAAAGAATTCTAAATAGGGTTGTATGAGACTTGAATAAGTCTATATATTGATAAAAAGTTCCGGAAATGTTTTGTTTTACGCAAAGGTAAGTTCATTCTGAAGAGATTAAAAAAGAATAAAGAAGACTTGAAAGAATCTGAGTGATAGCACTTGAATCACGGGAGAAAAAACTCATTCCGAGCCATTCGAATGACTAGGAATGGATTGAAATGGCTAGGAGTGACTCGGAATGACTTTCAATTAATCGCTATGAATTAGTGTCTTGACGTAGTTCAAACTATGCAAAACCTTTAAAATTCATTAGAAACATGATTATTGCTATTGCCGAAGTGCTCTGATTAAAGGAAATCTGTTAAAAAGAGTATAATCGTTTTCCGATATGTATCAGACTTTGTTCATCTTCATCACATTATGTTGTTACTGGCACATATGAACAGTTGTCATATTCATAATTACAAGTAATTACTAACAAAGAGATCCATCATTATGTTGATAAAATAATATTTTAATAGAATCAATTCACGATGGAGTTGCTCAAGAAAAATAAAATGTTTTTCGGGACCTAGGGATCAAATCCCTGCTGTACGTTTAGAGTAGAAGTACTCCACATCTCAAATGTTTTTTTTCCATTTCATCCATATTATTTATATACTTGAGTTTGGATAATGCGTAGCTTTGAATCAATGAAAATCTATTGATTTTCAATGATTAATACCACTACTTGTGAATATGCGTTAACTAAGTTTAACATTATGTAAATCGACTTCAATGAAAAGCTATAACCTCTAGACAATGACAAGGTTCTAAAGACAGATACAGTAATTTATGAAAAATAGCACCACATGAGTAGGGATGGGCCATTTACAGTAATTTTAAATCAAGTTCAATATCATCAATTAGCAATAAATTATAAGTATGAAGTGTTAAGAAGAAAAAACATCTTAGGTTTCACGTTAGCTGACACTACTTCAAAGTCTCATTTAGAAAAATGGTTCATCCCTATTTGAGAAACTTTTAGAATAGCTAGGAATATATTGGAATGGTTGCGAATGACTGGGAATGCCAAGGAATGTTCGCATGAACTTTTTTCCCTTGACTTGAATCATATATATTTCGTCTCGTGTTCTAGATTATGTCAAATTCCAAGAATAACTCGCCTAATATCCGTCGAAAGTTAGCCTTAGTTATTGGCAATCAAAATTATGTAAAGAGACCATTGAGACATTCCGAAAATGATGCTAACGATTTGCATGCTGTTTTAACTGAGATTGGCTTTACGGTTGACAGGGAACTAAATTGTAAGTATGATAAAATGAACGATGCAATCGAAAAATTCTCCAAAAAAATTAAGGACGAAGACTTGTTGCTGTTTTATTTTGCTGGCCATGGTTTTCAATATGAAGGTCAAAATTATTTGGTATCTATCGATGCCATACAAGATTCAGATGAAATTCTAATTGACCAATCTAAGTTGATAAAGGTAGACAATATTTTGGAGAAGCTATCAAAACCAACGTTCCACGTCTCTATTTTTCTTCTTGACTGTTGTCAGGAAAATTTATCTGCTTCTAAAATCATTCATTTGCAAGACGTTGAAACAAGAGATATATCAGAAAAGAAAACCGAATCTCAATGTGGTATAAAAATCTCTATAGTATTAGTTAAAATGACAGCACCTGGTGGTTCAATTATTCAGTTTGCTTGTGCTCCGGGTTACCGAGCAGCCGATGGTTATGATCAAGAACGAAATGGATTATATACAAAGTACTTATTGAAGCACATTGCTCGGCCAAAAGTAGAGATAAACTTGATCTTTCGCAGAATTACTCGGGATGTTTTTGAAGAAAGCAAAGCAAAGCAAAAACCATATATAAAGGGTGATCTTATGACTGAAGAGCCCATATATTTAAGCGCTGGCGATTCTAATGATGGTAAGAACTTGTCTATATAAATTTCTCAGATGTGCAAGCTTTGCTACCTTGCATCAAACTTAAAATCGCATTGCGACATAGATATACGTTTATAGAGAAATGATTTTTGAAACTTGATGAACATTTATTTTTATTCCAAAGAAATCTCTCAATCTTCATAATTGTGCACAATCATGAACTCGCCAAGGTTTTCCAATTTGTTTTTCATACTTCATATAGTGACTTAGATCAAAATACCAAAATCCTTGAGAATGTGATTGGCAAATAAAAAATGCTATTTCCTAAATTGTAGACTCGAAAACTAGTTTTGACGCGTTATCAATAATTACATAACAATACCAATGAAAATAGAAATTCTAGATCTAAAGTAAAACTGTATGATTGACGAATGTTTTATAGTTAGCATTTGATGATGCCATACCAAAGTATTTTTGTGCGAATAGCTGAGTAATTTTGAGATCCTTTGTATCCCTCTCTAAAAACCTTTAGACAAATATAATGCTCTCTACATGTCAGAAAGTTGAAATGTTTGTTTTTCATTTAGCGATGCCATTTGAAGCGATCAGAAGAAAATATCAACAATATTATGTAGAACGGTTCATGAATACATGTCAAAAAGTTCCTATCGAAGAATGTTACATTAATTTATCGATAACAAGAACTGAGGAACAAGAAGAAAAAGAAAAGAAACTGCAGAGTGCTAAATCTCATGATGAAATCATCAATACATATGAAGAAATTTATCGAAATACGACATCAATAGATATAAAGGAAATTTTTGATAAATGCAAAGATCGAAAGAAACAAGTGCGTGTGATTGGACGAGCTGGAATCGGAAAATCAATATTTTGTCGATATGTTGCCTATCAATGGGCAGAAGGTAAACTTTGGTCACATTACGAACTGGTTGTATTAATTACATTGAATTCTTTAACACATGAAAGCTACCCCATGTCGGCATCTGATGTGAAATATAGTCTAGTTGATCTTGTGCAAACGCAGTATTTCCCATGCGAATCTCTATCCGACGATGATAAAATGTATTTCAAATCACTGTGCGATGAAGGTAAAGTTTTATGGTTATTAGACGGTTACGATGAACTTTCGCTAAATATTTCACACCAACTCAAAAGTGTATTCGATACTATATATCAAACACAACATCATATTTTGACCACTCGTCCATATGACATTTCATTGTCATATAAAACGCAAGTGGAAATCATAGGATTTACTGATGCCAATATTACCATGTATGTAAATCAGTTCTTCGAGCAATTAGACGAAAATGAATCCGAAAGTCAGCACCTGTTGACTTACTTAAAATCGAACACTAAAATTTGGGGTATCGCACATATCCCAGTGCATCTAGAACTAATCTGCTGCATTTGGAGTGACAGGAAAATATCAATGACAAAAGAAGCATCAGCAAAAACAACACTTGAAGTTACCATGCTTTACGATGAAATGGTTCAATGGTTATGTCGACAATATTTAAAGAAACAAAAGCATATGGCAACTTGTAGCATGACTAGAAATGCACTTCGAAAACACTGCGAAAAAGAATTAGAATTCTTAGAGAATGTAGCTTTTTATGTTATGAAAGACTCTAGCGTGATTATAGATTCAAATGTATTTGTTGAAGTAGAAAAAACAATGGGATGGTTCATAAGTGATTATCCGCAATTACTCAATATAGGTATTTTAAAATCATTCAACGACCAACGAATTGGTAGTCATGTCGACGTTAAAAAACCACATTATTTTGTTCACCTTAGTTTTCAAGAATTCTTTGCGGCCGGCTACATCGTCACTGGTCTTCGTAGTGGTAGACCTGAGGACTCAATAAATTTTATCAAGGCCAACAAGTACGATCAACGCTTTAGATTATTATTAAATTTCGTATCTGGTCTCCTGACTTTATACAATGAGAAAGAGCCTATTCAATATTTTTGGGATGCTATATTAAATGAGCCATTGGATTTAGTTGGCCTGAGACATTTCGATCTAATCATCTCGTGTCTTGAGGAGACCCGTGGCGGTTCCAGTATACCCAGGCGTCAGGAGCTGGTTGATTACATAGTGATGTGGATTAAAATCGGTGTTAATATGGAAGATAACAAAGTCCTAACATATCTCCAGCAAGCCTTGCAACAATCATGCATAATCGCTAATGAAATCACCATTCAAGAAACGCTTATTCAATTGATGCAAAGTAAAGAACCTTCCACCAAAATAAACACCTTAACCTTACTTTCCACACTACCATTCTCAAACTTCCCCGAAAAGTTACTTATGGAAGATAACAAAGTCCTAACATATCTCCAGCAAGCCTTGCAACAATCATGCATAATCGCTAATGAAATCAGCATTCAAGAAACGCTTATTCAATTGATGCAAAGTAAAGAACCTTCCACCAAAATAAACACCTTAACCTTACTTTCCACACTACCATTCTCAAACTTCCCCGAAAAGTTACTTGATTTAATCATCATAGACTTAAATATCGAACCATTTTACTTTCATGATACTATCTCAAAAGCCCTTACCAAACTCCTTGAACACATACCACATGATGTTGTGCTTCAGCGACTTCTGACCGTACTTAAACCTCAACACAATAGCAAACTAATAGAACGAGTCTTTACAATTCTAAAAAACACTCCTGAAAACCATGCCATATATGCAACGATTCATATGGTTGTATTAGCTACTCAAGATAAGAACATCTACCACAGACAAATTGCACATCAAGTTCTGGGACATCTTGGTGGAAAAGCAACAACTCAAGAGCTGATCAGACTACTTTTAACTGTACTGAGCGACCAGGACTGTGATGTCAGATTATGTGCATGTAATGCTCTGGGACTACTTGGTGAAAAAGCAGCAAGCGAAGAGGTGGTCAAAGTACTGTCAGCTGCACTTAGTGGCCAAGACAATGGTGTCAGAGTATATGCACGTAGAGCTCTGGAGCGACTTGTTAAAAACACGGGAAGTGAAAAGGTGACCAAAGGACTCTTAACTGCACTTAGCGACCAGGACTGTGATGTCAGAGAATGTGCATGTGATGCTCTGGGACGACTTGGTGAAAAAGCAGCCAGTGAAGAGGTGATCAAAGGGCTTTTAATTGCACTTAGCGACCAGGACTATCGTGTCAAAAAACGTGCATGTGATGCTCTGAGACAACTTGGTGAAAAAGCAGCGAGTGAAGAGATGATCAGAGGACTTTTAATTGCACTTAACGACCGGGACAGTGTTGTCAGAGTATATGCATGCAAAGCTCTGATACAAATTGATGGGAAAAGAGGAGATGTTCACATCATGAATGCTCTTGTGGATTTATTTCTGAGATCTGATTCGGAGTGTTATCATTTCCTTTCGAATCACCTGAAAAACGCTCTTTATCATTCTGAGACAATGATAATCTTAAAATCCGACATCGTTAGGAAACTTGAGATTTCTCTTAGTAAACGTTGTTTTGAGGAATTTTTAGCTATGCCTACACACAAATTTGTTAATGCATTACTGAAAACGGTTGACGTCTCATGGATGCCCATAGTAATACGAGCTGCGCTTTATCAGAGAAATGCCATTGTGGTTTGGGATAACTTTATATGGATTTATGGTAGTGAAGAGCCGAAGAGGTTCCAGTGCACTGATAAAATGAAGAATCAGTTGGTTGAAGCATTTTCTGGGCAAGGAAAAAAACCTAGGGGTGCCACATTTTTATTTAAAATAAAGAATTTTTTTTTAAATGAAAAGTTAAATTGAAAAGAAATTTTAGTTCAAGAAATTTTAATTTAATTTAATTTTAAATTTTGTATCATTTAAATTAGTAACTAAACTTAAATTGAGTTGTTTGAAATTCAAATTAATTAAATTTTGAAAACTAGTTGATAATCATAGTTTTTGACTTGATTGCTACTATTTAAAGTCTAATTTGAGTATTTTTCATGTTTTCTAAAGTTAAAGCTAGTCATTCTTCTATGAATTGTGCTAATAAATATATTTTTATGAGTATCCCTGTATTTTGAAGAAGAAAGATGACGATCCTGCATAATCTGTAGAGAAATTTTGACTATTATGAATAAATATTAACCTAAAATACTAGGTTCTCCTCTCATTTAGTATTTAGTATTGTTAAAGTCACGTATTTTCCTCATAGTAATGATGTGTACCCATCCAAACAATTTATTAAATTTAAAATTTAAATTTAAAAAAGTTTTAATGATTTATTAGTCCAAAAATTAAATTTTAATTTTTGTATGAGAAATATTTTAATTTATTTTAAATTTAACTTGATAAAATTTTGTTTAAAATTAAATTAATTTTTTGCGAAGTTAAATTTAAAGTAAATAAACTGTAAATTGACACTCCTAAAAAGAACTCAATTGTGCTGTTATATCATTATGTCTGCTATGACTAGTCTTTTTTGGAAAAAAAAGATCAGTTATGCAGTGCCGTCCACGCACCGATCCAAAATAAAATTGAAATTGAAAAAGAAACAACGCTTGCGACGCTGTAGCTAACAGCTGACACTATATCGGGGCTTAATCCAGACTAGTCTAAATAGCTGAAATATAAAACGAAAGGTTAGATTCGAGCATGCATAAAACTTATAACTTATAACTTACCCATCGCTTAATCCGCTGAAACATATATGATCAAGAGATCAACTCCTATATGCCAATACACACTTTAAGATACTATTTTACAGTTTTATTAAAATCTTTCAAGCTCTGATGTGAATAAAACATATTTACCATAAAATTCCTAATTATTCAAATAAAACTAATCGTAAGAAAAAAACATTGTTTTTCATTTGATAAATTACGTGTATTTTAATGTAAACTTTTTAAATTTCAACTTGAAAATAAACTAAAATTCTGTCATTTAAATCCATTTTCAAATACAAGTTATCAAAATGTATACCTATAATAAAAATATAATGCTGATGTAAGATAGTAAAATTATTGCTAATTTTGTTTCTATGAGCTGATGATAATTGCTAATTTGCTTATAATCAAATATTCAATCCATCTTGTCGTCATTGTTCGTTTTGAAAAACGTTTCTTATTGCAAATGACAACAAAATGATTAATATTTTACTGTCTGATTTATATTATCAATGCAACTAATTATCAATCAAATCTCATAAGAAACGATGCGATTATTTAAAAATATCTTACAGAACATTACACACTCTTCTAGTTCCAATCAAATCAGTCTAAGAAAAGCTGTTTGGAAGATAAAGTTGAAGCAAAAGAGACATATGAAAACCTTAGACTACCCCATATAAGCGTTACGAGGATCGTATATCACTGTTTACGTCGTATTTCTTGAAATCTGAATTACGACTGTATCTTCATCTTATGCAGCCGTAAATAATCGTACACGGCTGTTGTAATCGACAGTATTCGGCGATATACGATCATATAATATTGTCGCAAATGGTAGCCGTTTATGAATGAGATCGAACGATTTTAAATCAGGATCTAACCGAACCAAACTTCATATTCATTTTTGTAGCTTGATTTCGAAACATGTTTTTTTACAATAGATAATCTGTTTTGCATATACTTTTCTGTAAAATATTGTTTCCATTAGAATTTTTTCTTGAACCCTATTTCAGATCAATATTTCAATCCTTAACTTATCTCATACTGAAAAGAATTTAGTTTCTTCTTTATATTTAGACCGTGAATCGTCATTTTTGAAATGATTAGCTCTTTTAGATTCAACCAATGATCGTAAAAATAACTTATTCAAAATATTTATCTATACATCTCAACTTATTTTGTCTTTTCATGTTTTCGATTATATTTCAGTTTTATTGTGAGTGAATACTTCTTTATTATTTATTTTATTTTTTTGAATATTCATTTAGTTTAAAATAATACACGGGTTTTAATTTTCTTAATAAAATATTCGATTAATTGCAATTAAAAATAAATATCGCTTAACATGTCTATAAAATTAGATAAAATCACGGAAATCGTGCCAATAATCAACAGAATCAAATGTAATGATCGATTGAAAAATTATGATTTATCGCACAAATCACCTAAGTCACCGAGAAAAAATGGTGACTAATCACGTTTCAGCTCACGATTATCGTTTCGATATATCACGGTTAATCGTCAATTTCCAGGCTATTTTGGAGATAGGGGGGGGGGGGGAATTTTTTTGTNCTCTCACGCCCCCCCCCCCCCCCCCCCCCCCCCCCCCCCCCCCCCCCCCCCCACTCTTTTCTTGGTGCAACGTTCTCAGCGCACAGCGGCGCCAAAAAAATAACAGGCAGCAGTAGCAGTCTTCATATTATGAAAAAATCATAGATGTTAAACGATAACTACAGAGCAAGTTGTGACCAAGAAACCTGATGGTGCTCCTATTATATCTAATAATGTTGACGTACATTTTCTTCTGTTCCTTCTAGAGAATAAAATGGTTTTAAACAAACAACATTTCTCTTTTGCTTTGATCACTTGAAAAATGTTATCAAAAACTATCTACGCAGCGATATTCGTTCTTCTCGCAGTGGTTGCCATAATCGCAAAAAAAACATCCGATTGAAATTGTTAATAGCGGTTCAACGAATACACCTGGCTATAGGGTCGAGATTGAACATAATGGTAATGTACACTATTATATTGCGCCACGACGAGTAGGGATAATAAGTCTGAACGGTGGGACAAATGGAACAGCGAAATTATCACGCAAAACAACAAAGGATTTGTACCATCATATTAAACAATGTGAGCCATTTAATAAACTTACAATTGAAACATGTTTAAAAAGTGTTTCCTTCGGGTTTTCTCTGAAACTGATATACAACGGGCAAACAACGCCCGATTTAACTTGTCCAACTAACAATACACACTTAGAAAATCTGGCTAAAGTAGTCAATAGTGTCATCAGCGAATAGGGGTGTCACATTTTAATTTAAAAAAATTTATTAAATCGAGAAATAAATTTTCAAAAATTAAAATTTAAAATAAATTAACTTTTATTCAAATGAAAAGTTAAATTTAAATTTAATTAAATTTTAAATTTTATATCATTTAAATTTAACTAAATTTAAATTAAATTGTTTGAAATTCAAATTAGTTAAATTTTGCAACTAGTAGAAAAACATAGTTTTTGACTTGATTGCTACTATTTAAAGTCTAATTTGAGTATGTTTCCTGTTTTCTAAAGTTAAAACTAGTCATTCTTCTATGAATTGTGCTATTAAATACATTTTTATGAGTATCCTAGTATTTTGAAGAACAAAGATGACGGATCCTGCATAATCTGTAGAGAAATTTTGACTATTATGAACAAATATTAACCTAAAATACTAGGTTTTTTCCTCTCATTTTGTATTTACTACTGTTATAGTCACGTATTTTACTCGTAGCAATGATGTGTATCCATCCAAACAATTTATTAAATTTAAAATTTAAATTTAAAAAAATTTATTAAACCGAGAAATAAATTTTCAAAAAGTTACTTTAAATTAAATTTAACTTCTAAAAATTTAAATTTTATTTAAATTTAAATTTTTGCATCAGAAGAATTTAAATTTATTTTAAATTTAACTTGATAGAATTTTATTTAAAATTAAATTAACTTTTCACGAAGTTAAATCTAAATAAAATAAAATGTAAATTGACACCCCTACGTAAAGGTTAAGTTAACATTTGCTTTTTATCCCGTTATCTTATTTCAGTTATAATAAAGACTATGAAGTCAATTTATTGAGAAGATAAGAAACTTTTCTTCATTTTAGACTGCCATCGTATAGTACTTACAATGTGTTTCTTTTCAGGAAAGTTGAACAATAAAATACAAATCAAGTTATGGCAATGCTGACAGTGTTTTTATTTAGGTTGAGGTTTTTGAAGTGACTGCGGATTAAAAAAAGTTTTCTCATCTAGCATTTTGATGAAATCAAGTGTATGTTTTTCAACGGGAGTCTTCCACCCGACCCGTAAAATAGATAAATCACTGAATGCCGACTTGTTAGCGTCAGTAGATGGCACTTACAGACGCTACACATTTATTCTTATGTTATGTTTCTTTAATCTGTGTTTTGATTTGTTAGGTAATTCTTTAACTTTGTCTTTCGTTTGTTTTTTCGCAGCTGGTTGATTGTTTTGCTTCTGTACGATCAGTCCGTTCCTGTCTTCTCTCTATTATTATTATTATTATTATTATTGCTCTCTCGTTGTTTACCATGCGAAACTCTCATTCAATGCAGACCCTATCCCCATTCTGCATGTAAAGCGATTTATGTAGTATGCAACTAATTACAACTACAATCGAGAGTCTCACATGACTTATGTTAGAAGTACCGAAAAGGGTCTATATTTCAAGGAATCCTTGTCTATCGTATTGATATTAAACTGCCAATTCGAGAAAACTCAGTGCTAGTGAAATTTCGAAATTCGATACTTATTACGGGAAGAATTAATTATTTTCCTATCAATCAGAATTTGCAGAGCATTTATCTCTGATCATTTAAATAAGAAAAATATTTTTTACAAGATTTTAAATTTCATACAAACAAAAATATTTTTTCTGTATCATTTTCTAATTTCTATGGCTCAGAGTAACGAATCTAGTCATCGTCATTAAAATTGAGAGTAATGAAAAATGTATTAAATGCTTAGCTAGAAGTATTATAAGTAACGTTTTGCGTTAAAAGTAAAGAAGAAAACAGAAAAATATTCGACCTGTATTATAATCGCTTGCAAAGATTGCCTAAAGCAAACGAACTTTTGTTTTCTTTCATCACCTCGTTGCTTTTCGTTCTCAACGCACGTGTCGATGAAATAGTGTACAGAGCGCGTGCTTCTTTTAGGTGTACTTCGTAGCAATCGGTTCTTTCTTCTGATCAATGAGACAACGAATATTCGCTTTGTACTAAAACATAAAATGAGGTTTCTCTTGTATTTCGAGCATTGTTTCGTTTTTTGACTATTTTAGGTAGGCGGCAAATCGTTGACGTCAGACATATACACTATTTGAAGAGCAGTTTTTACCTTGGTCCTTGCTTTTATTTTTCGCTCTTAATATGAATATTGATGTTTACATCTCTACTGTCGCTTTCTTTCTACTACTTAGTGCAATCCAAAAGTAGTGAGGGATGTATCTTATTTCCTCAAGCAGAGGTCGAAAAAATTTTCTTTTTCTCACCAATAGATAGAGCGTGTCTCGCTCTACTTTTCTATGCTATTTGATCACTATTCAACTAATATCATAATAGTAAACTTTCGATAGGATCTGTTTCTTTCACATATGTGCTGGTAGCATGAACATGAATGATCGCGAGTATTTTTTTTTGAATAACGTTTAATAGCAACAAGTCACAGAACACTACGGTTTTCACCATTGGAAAGAGAAGATGAAGACGCATCGCACCATATATTGCTGATTTTTCTAATAGGATTGTTGAAATGTTTTTAGTTGACCTTTTAAAGACAAACCTATCTCGTGAGTCTAGAATACGATGTTAAATTTAATTATTTGAGGATAATAAGTATTCTAAACGAACATCTACTACGATTTTCTATCAACGCTTTTGTTTGTGCTTTTTTTCATAAAAAAAAATTTTTGCCGAAGG
>CAJNYU010002997.1:0-12594 GCA_905331475.1 Rotaria socialis
CCGAAATAGACTGCATTTTTTGTGAAAAACCTTATTTTCAATGTTTCTTCGATATCTTTCTTATTTCTCAACTAATCGTTGAAAACGCAGAACAAAAAATGATCAGCGCAAAAATCTCTACAAGATGAAGCCAATAAAACGGGATTTGAAAACTTTTCTGTAAATGGTGGGAGGAAGCTGGTGGAAACACCCTGCAATTAAGTAGTGCAAATTAATCGCATCACATCAGCTATTCCTCTTTCCTTATTTCATCATGTAATATAAAATATATGTAAAATTGTTCAGCATCAGAAATAAAAAGATTGGCGCTAGATAAACTGCAGAATTTCACTGAACAGTCTACACAAAAAATTTAGCTGAATTCAGTGGCTATCTGTTAATGAAAAGTCAGAAGATTTAGACCTAAAGTTGATTGAGTTTTTTAAGATAAAGGACCTTGCATTATTTGTTACTTCTAGTTTGAGATGTAACATTATTCTATCTTTGAGCACTTACTAGTAGGGATGATTAATTTACACTCAGTATGTAAAATAATATCAATTGATCGATCTTCTCGTAAATGTCTAATTTTTGTACAAACGAGTTGATTGATAGATCCAATAATAATTAATGTACATGTATATTTTACAAATTAGCTTATAATTAAGTCAATTTGCGTAATAATGTTATTGAACAATATTCTTTTTATTTCTTTTCTTGCTGTCATTATTGAAAACATTCATTTCTCGAAATGTCGAAAAAATATACTCACCAAGCTCTTGTCGATGCTGTAGCGAGTGATATGAACTCAAGAGCAGCTTCAATTGAGTTCAAGGTTCCTGCTAGTACGATTCGTCAGCATCGTCGGGAGTCGACTCTTAACATCCGTGCTGGTCGTTCTTCGTACTTAAACTCTAACGAAGAAAGTCACTTTGTCTCTCTACTACAGCTGCTTCCAGAATATGGTTTTGATGTCACGAAAACCCTTGCTCTGCAGCTGGCTGCAGAATATTTTGAATCTCTTGAATTTACTACGCAGCCAGGGTCCAAATGGTTGAATTCTTTTGTTAAAAGACATTCCGATGATATTATTTGGAAGAAACAAGAAAAACTTGAAAGAGCACGCGCGGAAGCATTTACCGAACAAAATCGATCTGGATGGTTTAAAACACTTAAAGATGTGCTGATCAAGCACGATCTTTTTGATAAGACGAACCAGATATTTAATGCAGATGAGTCTGGATTTTCAGACAAGACTAAAGGTAACTAGTTCAAACTTTATCGACTTCTCATATCTATTATTTACATTGTTAGGTCAATGGGTAATAGTTAATTCCAGTTGCCGACACGCTTTCGAATCCAACGGGGGAACTGGAAAAGATTATCGCACGGCTCTTATATGTATCGCTGCTGGTGGACAAGTATTACCACCATGATTGATATATGCTGGTAAAAATCTGATCAACACTTGGTGCAGAGGTGGTTTAGAAGGAGCCCATTACGGGGTCACAAAGAAAGTAAGCATTATTTGTAGATATGATTCTTAGGCAACGTATCTGTTTCAGGGATGGATCAATACATATATGTATGAATATTGGCTGGAAAACTTATTCATTCCTTCAACATCTCATCTAAAACGTCCACTTTTGTTAATTATCGATGGCCATGCTTCACATATTAGTTTAAAGATCGTCAACCTTCTGAAGGCTAATCAAATTATATGCTTAATGCTACCAAGTCATTCGACTCACGCTCTTCAGCCTCTGGATGTTGTTGTTTTCAACTCTGTCAAACATGACTGGTCGAAATTAGTCAAAAATCACCTTAGGGAAGGAAACAAATCAATAAAAAATAGTGATTTTGCCCGGCTAATTAAGAATTTATTCATTGAGAAAGCTGCTTTCTCACCCACAAGAATTGTTTCCTCGTTTGCACGTGCTGGTAAGCAAATTTTAATACATAGCACTTGGTTGAAGTACTTAAATATATTTTTAGGCGTTTCGCCGTTCGATGAAAATGCTATGTGTCACAAGGTTGCTAATAATACTAGCATATATCCGACGACTCAATCCTCAAGTATACATCATGTTCCAACAAATATCCTTCAGCATCGCCTCGTGTGTGCTACACCTTCAATGTCGTCAAACTCAACAACAATATCCTATTCTTCTACTTCGTCATCTTATTCGCCAGCTGTACTTATTAATAAATCTATTGATACATCAACGAACATCGATCAATCGCCATCATCTTCATCTTCTTTATTGAATCTGGTTGATCCTGGTAATTTTTTTACAGATCATGAATTTTTAATAAAGATTATCTTCTATATTTAGTTTCTACTCCTATTCATGCAGCTTCTCAATCATTTCCACTTGATCTAACGCTTAATATACGATCCCAGAAAAGAAAACGTTTCACAGATCATGAAACATTTCGCAAATCCCTTCGAGCTACAGTCACAGAAGGTAAGTAATTAATTGACAAGGCGAAAATCGTCTGTCTTTTCATTAACAGATAGTCACTGAATTCAGCTACATTTTTTGTATAGATTGTTTAGTAAAATTTTGTAGTTGATCTAGCGCCAATGTTTTTATTTCTGACGATGAACAATTTTACATGTATTCTCTATTACATGATGAAATAAGGAAAGAGGAATAGCTGGTGTGATGGGATTAAGTTACACTACTTAATTGCATCACACGAAAAAGTTGACTGTTACGAGAAAAAATATATAAAATATATATTTATTCGTAACAAGAAACATATCAATCGATAGAGCTTGATCTCCTGAATCAAATGGTGTAATTTGTTTTTGGAAAGATGCCAACCTTCCGCTTGAAAATTAAGTTTTTTAACAAAATTTGTACATTTTTGCTGGAAATGATGGAATTAAAACATGGACAGAACGGGACAAAAATGAAAATAGGTGTTTGTATCTTTGTTGCTGCTCACTCAAAACGAATCGTATCTTGATGAAAATTATACAATTCGATAGAAAAATGTTTTGTCTATTCCGGAAACTAAAAATCAACTCAAACGGACTTCAGGAAGCGGAGATATAGAGGTTTTACTGGAACGTTTCAAAATCAGTGATGGAATTTGGATCTACCACTCGATATGTCAATGAATTGATAGACGATTTTAACTGTATCTTATTGTCTACTAGGAAAAGATCGCACTTTAGCTTTCTTATACGCATATTAAGTTTAGTTTTATTTTTCTACGTCATGTGTAATTTAAATTTTCTTGTTTTCATTCATGTTTAATGTACTTTGTATAACTTTTGGGTTCTTGCTTGTTGTTATATCTTAGGTTTATCTTGCGAGAAGAGAATATGTCATTATTAATAATAAAATCTTGTTTTGTTACATGATCACAATAACATTTCAGACTCCTTATTAGTATCAGAATAACAATTCCACTTTTTAATTTGAATAAGTTCTGTTTTTAATAGTAAACTCAAAAAGATAATATTTGTTATCAATATATATTACTAATGAAATCTTCATTACGATTATTAGTTCACACTCACAGTGTTGGAAGCTGGACTTGAATTACTGTGTAATTTATTTTGTCATCTAATTGAGATAAATCAATTAATCATTCAATTGTCTTTTTAATTAAAAAAAATAAATAGATAGAATTCAATTTTCCAATTCTTTTAATAGATTTTTTTAACAGTAAAGTAATATGCATATGAAAGAAAGGAACTGCTACCTATACCCCACGCTAAATTTTTTTTCTTTTAATTATTTTTTTTTGTTGGGACTGATCTGAGGATACGAGATCACGAAATCATTCCTTGGACATTTTTAGTGTCAGCAAAAAAATCAATACTTTAGGAACAAGATCATTTTCAACAGATATTGACCCTTCGATCCTATCGAAATCTATATCTCATCTATAGTAGCATGAATAACCACCAAATTTTTACTGTATTAGGAACTAAAGATTCTCTATAGAATAAAATTAAAATCATCTTATCCGACTACTTTCTTAACAAATGCTGACTATCATAAAAAATCCTCTTTCTAACGGCTATTTTTCAATCCATTATAAACATTGTTTAGCCAATAACTTTACAATGACTATGAGTTAAGAAGTGGCATTTTTGTGATCAATGTACTTGCATACAGCCTGTCAAATAACAAAAGAAAAGTCAACACAAAATGTTAATCTTTATTACTGGGATTCAAACTTCTTGAATACAATCATTTTCACATCACAAATTTAAAAAAACGGCCAGTTCTTCAGAATTTCGACCGTCAATAGTTGATTTTTACGGAAAATATAAGTATCATACTCGTGATCAGCATGCAAAAATACACTAAGTAATTAATTTTCTATTGCGAAATATTTCCCATCAAAATTGTTCCTCGTAGGGGAGTACAGGTAAAAATTTAATAAATAAAAACCTGAGGGGGAGTAGGGCGAAATTTTGATGGGAAATATTTCACGATACTAAATAAATTTCTTGGTGTATTTTTGCACGCTGATCTTGAATATGATGCTTATTTTTCATAAACGTCAATTTTCGATAACTAAAAATTCGGAAAACTAATCGTTTTTCTAGTATTTTCTATGGAAATTGACTTTTTCCTTAAATATTGATTTTTTCACTAATACTAAAAACGTCTACAGAATGATTTCGTAATCTTATATCCTCACATGTGTCCCAGCAAAAATATAATGAAAAGAAAAAAATCTAGCAGGGGCGGGGGGTATAGTCCATGGAAAAAATATCATTTCCTTTTGGTATACTATATATTACAAGAAATTGCCTTTTAGAGTTAAAACTTTCCTGCTACACTAATTGTATCAGAAGTGCCAGCATCAGTTTATGAGGGAACCATCTCAGGTGACAAGTTGCATTTTTTGTAGAACTCCCCTCGTTAGGTAGAGCCAGTCTAGGAGGATTTCTCTCCATGCGTTGCTCTTACGAAATTTTCAATGCAGTTTTGATCCTTGAAACTATAATTATGACAAAAATCGAATGTTGATCTGAAAATGTCGTCACAAACAGCCCTTCAGTCTATTAGAATATTCTAAATATTTTAGGAAAAAAGAATGATTCCTTCTTGGGATATCAGATCTGAAAAGAAACTAGCTCGAGACGCACTTCTCAACAAAGTTTTAGGCCAAAAATCGATTGTTCGTTTTTGTCATAATTACGGTGTCAAGGATTGAAACGGTCAAAATTCCAGAGAAGCATTGTATAAGAAGAAATTCTTCTAGTTTTTTTTTCACTTTCGTTAGGCCCTATCCAACGAAAAATATGAGGCATCACCTCAGACAATTTCCTCGTTAGAACCATTTTTAATTCTAATACAGATACTTTTCGTCTCTTTGAAACAAGTGCATTGAGATCATTCTCGTGGCATTCATTGAGTACTGTACACATCACCTGGGATGATAGTAGCATCGCCTAGAATGTTAGCAGAATTCCGGAGATGCTACTAGTATCTTAGGTAACGCTAGTAACATTTAAATTATTGTCTGTATCACCTGAAGTGGTAGAGCTAACGTTTCTAGTAGAGCTCTACGAGTTGTATTGGGCACAACCTTTAGAATTAAAATTGGTGCTAACACCTATGTAGTATTAGTTAATTCTAATGCCAGTAATGCAGAATCATTAGTATTTTTTTAAATTTAATGCTAACATGACAGTCATAAATTGAATAGTGCTGCGAGCAGATTAAATGGAACAAAATCATTTTCTTTGTTTTGAAAATGTCGATATACTTTCAGAGCTGTGCTCTATGCGTTTTCGATAGAAAACTTTTCACTCGACAAAACTGTTAACTTTCATTTTCAAAGAATTTTCTCTAGATATCTATCAACTTCGGCAAGCATTTTTTCACGAAGACTGTTCCTAAAAATAAAGGATTTAACATCAAAGAATAGAGAACTTTTCGATCGATGTTTCCACAAACGTTTCAAGGTTTATGGTTCAATAATTCAGCAAAACAAAGCTTGGAGGAGCCAGCAATCAGTGGTATTTTCGGGCATATTTGGAAAAATAATGTTGTCTGAAGTGAGACTTGCCATATAAAACTTTCATTCTCATACTGTTGGATGTTAAGTAAAAGAATAAAAACGATTAGGTTGCCTTGAAGTAAACAAGGACAATGAGATTATTCTCTCAAAAGAATTGACTTGAAGTCTTTTCATATTTATTTACCGTCGATTACTTTTTCGAGAAGATTTCTTCTCAAACTCTAGAGCATGCATCAAAAGATGAAGAATATTGAGTGACATGTTTGAAATGAGTCATTACCAAACATGTTCCATTGATTTATTAAATTTTTGATTGTTGCAGTTGAATGATTAATGAAATTTAATTTGTTTTTTAGATATTTTGCTTCAACACGAGAAACTTATTTGAATAAAAAATTCAACACTTTTGTAGGACAAAAAAAATTCTCTATCAAGCAAATAGGCCATGTATTTCTCAAAGTATTCAAAACTATTTGGCCCCATTTAATCTAAGTCACATGCTACTTGTTGTTTTTCTCTCGTTGGAGTTCATCAAATAAGCAATTGCTCATTATTCTCATATTCTGCAGCTAATTTTGAAATTTGTCGACGAATTCAGATTTTTCAGTATATGACTATCATTGCATCAGTAATTCAAAACACGAACATAACTTAGTTCTGAAGGTTCATATAAACGAGCAATTTTATGTTTTTGGTAAACTTGTCATGAGGTTCTTGAGAACTCATTATGACTTCAAACAACAAGTACAGGTCATCTATTATCGTTCTAAAATACTTCTTTTTTCTTGTCGTTGCAAAAGCATTGAAAAAAGAAACAATCATCGCAATAACAGTCGTTTATACTTTAGTGTCAACGATAATTGTAGTTGACATTGTTCATAATCATATTTTTCTAGTTTATAATATCGTCAAGTATCATACTAATGACATTTGTTTATATGATCATTATTTGAGTCATTCTCTACATTGTAGAATCTGTGTATAAGATATGTAAACAATAAAAACATTTATTAAACAGACATGAATTCAATATTTAGTTTATATGAAAATAAAATCGCAATATCTTATTTAAAAAAATGGTTCATGTTGAAATGTAAAACCGTGTTCGTTACAATGGCTTTTTATTTCACCGCCCATTGTTTCATTACCAGTAAAAAATATATTTGTTGATGAATGTTCAACTTTAAATTTTGCAAAAAGTAATTTCCATGGCGGTCGTCCAACATGTGTTGGTGTTTGTAATTGTGTATGCATATCTTGATGCCGCATGAGTTCATACATATTAGCAACAAGATCATAGCGGGGAAGATTGTACATTACTTGTTGTAGCATTTAAATAAGGTTCTTGCTCGAGTTCGAAATCATTGAGAATATTATAAAACCATGAAATATTTCTAATATCACGATTAACCCAAATAAAATCAACTTTTATCAATTTTCGACTTGCTAATATTCCTTGTTTATAATTAGTTGAACCACAATGGAAACATTTACAATGTTGCTCTCGTAATCGATAAATTAAACTTTCCAATGCGCTTATATACGGCGTTATTCCAATGCCAGCACCAATTAAAATAACATGCTCACAATCAAATATATACGATGTACAAGTACTAAATGGTCCTTCGGTACAAGCAACAGCATCTTTTTGATTATCAGTAAATTTGGTTTCACTGGATAATAGTAATTGATTCGTTGAATAATTTCGTTCAATCTGATCAATTGTAACTTCATTTAAATCAGCATCATCATTATTTGATTGTGATAAAAAATGTTCATAAATTTTGTTTTCTTCATTATCGCTAAACGAATAATATCTTTTCGTTCTGGACAACTGCAAATTATGAATGGATGCCATTCAGCCCTTACTGTAGTATACAGAGAAGAAAAATAGAAAACATGTATTTGATTCGATTTTTCTTCCTATAAACTAAAACTTACTGATGTTTGGTAAACATATATTTACTTATTCTCCAATATGAAAAGAAAAATTAGTCGGTCGTTCAATAATTAATGATAAAACATGTTCATCTTCAGTTCGTACTGAAATTAAACGTGTCCGACCATATTTAGGTAAATGTCGTTTGAGTAAATAAATTTTTCTAGACACATGAATAACAAGAAGAATAAATATTGGCCAAAATAAATAATGACTATAACGAAATAATTGATAAAAGCCAGATCGTTGTCGAACGCATTGTAATGAAAAAATAAACATTAGAATAAGCAAAACAAACAAAATATCGCCAGTGATAGTAGCTAAATGAGACACCCACCCAACCAATACCTGCAACTGTTGTAAACATTGATTCAAACCTAATTTAAATCGAAAGAAAAATCTATTCATTACCTTCTGTATGGGTTGCAAATTGAATTACATGGCCAAATGTATGAACTATGGAAGAAATAAATAATATTGTTCCTACTAAACGATGTGCATCAATATGATCATCAACTGGCATAATTAAACGAAGAAAACATAACCGTCGAATGATAGTCATTGTTTGTTTGAGCATTTTACTTATTGCAATTGTATAGTTAAAGTTAACTAACATAACACCAACTCGATCAACAATAACATAAACAATCGATCCAATTTGAATTAGGATATTTAATAAAATAAAAGCAATACGGCTGGCATTATTTTTTATATACATCCAAAATCGTTGTAAACAACTATTTTCTTCATCTTCTTCTTTATCTTGATCAGGTATACTAATTAGATAGAGTGACTTTAAAATGGATGGATTTTGTTGAAGAAGTCGATAAAATTTAATTCTTCTTGTTGATTTTGTTCACCATTTCTTGGGAAAAGTCTATGAAGAAATACATCAGCAATTCCATTTAATCTATTTTGCTCTTTAAAAAATCTAAGTTCAGACAAATAATGTTCATAAAATAAACGAATTTCCTCTATAGAAATGTTTCCATCATCATTAACATCAAATAATTTAAGAAGTATAAATGCTTTTACTGACATTGGTGATATCCAAAGAAGACGAGCTATACGAATTATATCTTCACTAATATTGAATTTTTTTCATATACTTCATTTAATTTAAATATAATTAAAATTTGTTTACTTTTATATTATAAAAGAGAAAACAAATCTCAATTGATTTAAATAATCAAACAAAGAACGTACTAAGTAGTGATGTTACTTGAAACAGATGAGCGAATTCATGAATCGTAAATGTTTTTGTAGTTATATTAGCACCAAAATATTTACGAAACTGACGTTGATATTGTTCTGATATAGGTTCATTAAGTAATTCATTCAATTGTTGTTGAACCACATCAGTAGATAAAACATTTGATTGATTATTTCGTCTATATAATGAAGGAAAACGCTTTTGTCATGGTGAGAGAATACATCCTATTCCGCAATGTTGAACATTCCGGAACCGGTTCCGCTCACGGAACCAATTCCATCTAATTCCCAAAATTCCATTTATCACTTCCAACAGAATTCCGGAACTCCGGAATCGCTGCCGATCAATTCCATCTAATTCCCAGAATTCCGTTTATCCATTCCGATTCAATTCCGGAATTACACGGAATTCAAACGGATTCCGCCTAATTCCCAACGGTTCCGGAATTCAGCGCACTTACACCAACATCCACACCCACACTTATCGCAACACCCACACCCACACCCTTGATTAGAATCTCGTCACTCCCCTTGTATTTTTGACACCATGCCTATTGCTGTAATGAGGATATGTAGAAAGTTCCGAAGTATCTCATTTTGTTGCAAAATGTGTTCGCTCTCTGAATTCATCGTTAACAAGAACGATATCATCTTCATTCCAAGTAATATAGCCAGATTACTGAGATTAAATTGCGTTTTCTAACCATTTTCGCTTGGTTTATATCATCTCATTTTTATTTCGAAAATTAATCTATTTTCAAAGTTTCTGTAATTGAAACGTTCTGAATGACTGTCTCTTTTGATGAATATCACTTTCAATCATAATCGAATTCGTTTTGACACGAAAACAACTAGAAGTCGATGCTGATTCTATAATTTTTCACAAGTAAAAACTGACCGATTCCTATAAGCTTTATTTTTCTCAAACCCAATGAGAGTATTCAGGAATCTGACGTGATAATTGAATAGAGCATACTTGAATGTTTATCACCAGCACGGGCTTTGATTTACTAAGCATACATAAGTTGATCGAAAATAAACTAACAACTAAAATTAAACAAGTGATTCTATAATTTTTCATAGCACTGTATATTATTCAGTACGTTTCCTAGGTGATCGCTCTTTTTTCATGTTTGACCTACGCACACCTGACGATTTGCCCATAGCGCATCATTTTCTTATTCAAGAATCCTCAGAAAGTTATGCGCATGGCAGAAAAAATATTCGATTCTAAGAGTAGTTGGAACTCAAAACTACCCTTTTGTTTTACTTATGTTCTTTTTTCTTATCGACAAGTCTCAAGATTTCATCATCCTTAACGCATTACTTTCTTGCACCACATTCGCAAGTGCCTCATGCGGAAACGAAAGATGTTCATCTAGAGTTCTCTTTGTAATTAGATAATGTTCTTCAGTACGTTCTCTTTCATCTCATACATGCTAGTAACGCTTGGCGGTACATCTAGCTCAACTCTCGACTGTATCTGACCCACGCTACATAAAAAAGTGCAAAAAGCTAAGCTCTTTGGGGTTGATGAAAGTACAACCTATAATCAATTGTTTTTATTGTATGTAAAAATTTTCATCAAACCTTAAAGGATTTTATTATTCTAGAAGTTTGTTTATAGTGTAGTCATGCTTTGCCATTGCTTCTTGAATTCCATGTTGAAAACTGTGCGAGAAAGTTCATGCATCGAGCGAAAAACTACAGAATATAGTTAGTTGTTATTACTCTACAGCTTGACAAGGCCTTATTGTTTTCGTTTATAATACAATGAAGTAAAGTTCAACACCCAGGTCGAATTCGTACGGCGGGAAACTGCAGGAAAACACCTGAAATCACTGGAACGTGGAAGCAGTATTCTGACCGGATATTTTCCTGTAAATTCTCAGCGATTTCCTGTGCTCTCAGCCAGGAACTGATTGTAAAATCAGCGGAGAACAACCGAAAACTTCCGGCCGGAATACTGTTTCCAATTCCCGAGATTTCCAGTGTTTTTCTTGAGGGTATGAGCGTGGGTATAGGCGAGTGTAAATGTGCTAGTGAATGTTCTCTTTCCACAACACCACCCACACCCAACTAGATTCGAACACACATACCAAACCAACTATTACTTACCCATCGTTCAGACCATTGAGCCATTTGATCGAGAGATCAATTTATCAATATTTCTAGTCATTCTAAGATGCTTTAAGATACGATTTTTTTCTAGGTTTTATTCAATTTGTCATATGAATAAAAAATATTTTTTTTTATTAATTCAAAAATTATTCAGACGAAATTGAATAAAATAAATTGAAAACTGTAGTTATTGTGTCTCATGTTTTTGTCTTGTTTTAGTCATTAATTTAGCAATTCACCAGGACAATTTATTCAACAATTTTTTTCCTTCTAATATTTATTTAGATAATTCAGAATTCGGACTGACGGTGTACTTAAAAAATAGAATAATCTTTACGAACATACAACAGTTTATATTAGCCTAGGAACAGTCCTTCTAGCTACCATTAAAGGCATTTTCGGGTAGTGAGAATCAGTTTCCATCAAGTGATTTCTGCACGCATGGTATATGGAAGACACCCATTTGNTTCTGTCCAGCAAGACCACGACGCATTTTTCACGACACATCCGACACATTTTCACGAAATTCTTCCCATATTCAAACAAGAAAGTTCGATCCTTTACAAAAAGTACAATATTGGTGCTCAACTCTTCATTCCAATCTGTGCCATATTCAAATCTATAACAGTTATTGCAGAGAACACACCCGAGTATAACAACCCTGGTCTGGATCAACTTAAAAAACAATACAAAACTGCATTGGAATATTTTCGAGACAGATGCATTCGAGCACGACTGCAGTCTGTTCATATGAAATCAGTTGGTGGTTCTATGATGAGCATATATTCTGACGAATATTATGAGGATCAATTACGGTCTCATTTTCCCGAGTATTTTGGATCGGCATTCAGGTAATTGCAGTTGCAACCTGCACCACCCATTTACATTAGTTTTCACATTATGGATGGAATCTAGTTTTTTTAGGTTTAACATAATTCTTTTTTTCGTTTAGATCAGAAAAGTTTAAGCTGAAATGTGATCGTGCGACATCGATGTTTTTGGAGGAGATGCCAATGTTACTGGATGGATGGGACCCGAGAAGCAAATCGCAAGTTAGCTTTTCTACCGTAACTCTTCACAAAGAGGAAGGTTAATGCTTGTCAGAACACACTAAATAAAAACGCGTCGGCTGTATGTGTCGTGAATTTTTGTGTTGTGCTCTCCATTACAAAAAATGTGTCGTAAATTTTTGTGTGGCACTTAGAATGAAAAAAATGTGTCGTATATTTTTCGCGTTCTGTCAGTCGACTAGTCGTTTACCATTTTGTTATGAGCATACAGCGACATATAAGCAACATCGTTGAACGCATGGAAGATAAGTTCTCGAAATAAAATTTTCTTTG
>CAJNYU010002998.1:0-25321 GCA_905331475.1 Rotaria socialis
GGACCTGCGTGAAAGCACCCAACACGGCTACTGGTTCTATGAGGTAAGTTTTCTTTTGTTTGCAGATGAGTTTATAACACTGTAAATTTTCCTCCATCCAGTACCGACGACAAGTTTCAAGCATCTTTGTCATACATTGATTTTGAAAAAACATTTAAAATTCGTCGAAAGCCGGAGAGAAAAAGTTGATTACATTTGATGCTGATGAAGATTCACAAGATGGCATTCATGCTTTAGGTGATTCAAAGCTGCATGCTGTTACTCGCAAACCCACTAAAAGAAAACGTCGTTACTAATTTTCACATATAAAAATAGGAACTGATATTGTTTTTGCATTATTTTACTTTTTTATTTGTTTAAACTTTGTTAAAAGATATCTGAAAGATTTCTTAAGTGAACACATGGATGGAATATTGTACATATATGATTTGTTTATGAAATATAAAACAATAAATTTTCCTGAAAGATGAAACTCCTTGCTTGAGTAACTAAAATTTTCGTTCCTTTAAATCAAAAAGAAAATGATTTCGAATGAATGACTTCCAAGAAACAAATCAATCTAAGCCAAGCTGTTCGATATTACATCAATGAGCAAATCATTTCAAAAGTTTACTTGACACGATATACGCCACATGTCTATCTTGAGAGTACGCTATTCTAGCTTCAATTCATAATATCTCAAACATTTAGTTGTATCATGTTTACTTCCAGACGCTGCAAAAATATCACATAATTCACTTTAATTAAACAGATTACCAATAAGACCCACATATTTTCCCTCTTAACATGCATCTAATGCAATCCATTCATTTACTTTCTATATCAATTTACAAGGTGAAATCGTTTGTATTTCAGTAAATAAAACAAATAGCATATGTCATCATAGAAAACAAGCTTTATCGAAGTGGTCCTTATATTCAGTTTGGAAGGCTATAATACAACTCATCACCAGATGGGCCGATAATTACACATATATTTTTTCAGAATAGTAAAAAACATAACTTCGCGTCACCGTGTATACTTGCGTAAAGCATATTTCAATCAGTTCTAAATGGTGGAAGTATTATTTAGGTCAATCGCAACAACGAAGTCGAACTAAGTGCAACCTATATTATTGATTATTGTTGTTTTTATCTAGATCCATTCCAATAACGAACACAAAAGTAAATATTAAATGTATACACACTTCTTTTCAAACACTCAGTTAACTGCAAAGTTGAAAGTAATATAAACATTCTTTGTACATATAGCTCTGCGATTGCTTTGACCACTAGAGACAATGAAATTGAAATCAGCTAATATTTTTATCAATCATTACAATTTTAGTCTTCCACTGTCATTTCAACATTGACATAAAAAATTACTGTCGTACATTTTATAAGCTTTGTTTCTATTCATCTAGGTAAATTTAAAACTAATAGAAATATTCCTTCTATGCATGGTTCTACTATTGTTTCCATCAATGACGCCGGCAAAATTGAAACCGTGTATTATTTTAATCAATCGTTACAATTTTTGTCCTCCAGTGCAATTTCAACATTGAAATGAAAAATTGGTATCGTAAATTTTATAAACTTTGTTTCTATTCATTTAGGTAAATTCAAAACTAATAGTAGTATTATTTCTATGTACGGTTCTACTATTGTTACTAATGGAACCAACAAAATTGAAATCAGGCATTCTTTTATCAGTATTTTTGTTGGTTATTTATAGTAATACGACGTTGGAGGTGATGCGGCCATTATTCGTATGTTTGACTGTTGTATTGTTTCTAGTAATTATGACAATAACGTCAAATGTGGGTATGAATCATTTGTATCAATATTCTCACTGATTATGTAGTTCAATGTGAAGCTGAAAATGTTACAAATATCATTCATACACCTGGTTGTATTCTTGCAGACGAATCATAATGGCGAAAGTGAAACATAAGTATCGCTGATTTTATAGTCGTTTTTGTTGTTTGGACAGTTGGTAACCGCAGCATCATTAATAGTAAGTATAACTTTTGTAAGTGCATATGCCCTATGTTTTTTAATATTGAGTTGTACATTAAATATTTACACTATTTATTTTGATGATTTTGTTTTTCTTTATAGATCCATCTCAAGTGGGAATACAAAGGTAACAGGGGAGTTGGTTTTACAGGCGCGCTGTTTTAGCCTGTAAGGTGTTTGCTGCATATAAGAATAAATAACCTTGAAAGGATTGTTCTATGTCATAATCTGGATGTCTTCTTCCAGACAACAAAGTATGTCTAAGCTGCTTGAATTAAGATCGACGGAAAAGTGGAGGTCGTCATATGAAGAATGCTTTATTTTATATAAAACAATAAAACCTTTTCCGTTGATCTTCATCCTATGCATTTAGATTTTACTGTTTGTTTAGAAGAAAACGTACAATTTTGACGTATGGGAACTTTTTACCTAGTTTTTCGTTGTAATATGAGGTGAAAACGTTACAGGCTAAAGTAGTGCAGCTAAGAATCAGTTGCTGCGTTGGTACAGCTTCTTTCATCGTTTTCTAAACCCTTCTATGAGTTCATGGCTATTTCATATAGGGGTGCATCAGCTCCAGCTCAAACTTTCAGCTGAGCTGAGCGAAAAAGCTGTTCGAACGTTCGTTCGGTAGGAACTGATTGATTTTAACAGCTCGTTCAAAAAGAGCTGATCTGATCGAACAGCTCTCTCTCTCTCTCTCTCTCTCTCAAGAACTGATTGGCATTATGCCAAAAATACTATCCAAAATCTTTTTGAATTCACTTTAAATAACATATACAATTTTTCAAGGGCCATCTTCGGAAGTTCTTTATAACTTTTCAAAGATTACTAAAAGATATAAGTACAATTTTTCGAGAGCTACTTACTATTAGTAACTCTAACTATTTATCATTTTTTCAGAAGTGATACTTACAGGTTTTTCAGCGCTGTCTGGAAATGGTACCTAAAGCATTTATGAAACACAATTTAATACGAATGTTGAAGTGTATGGACAGATTTGGATAGTATTTTTGGCATAATGCCAATCAGTTGTTGAGAGAGAGAGAGAGAGAGAGCTGTTCGACCAGATCAGCTCTTTTGGAATGAGCTGTTGAAAACGTACAGTTCAGGGATGAGAGCTGTTCGATCAGATCAGCGCTTTTGAAAGGAGCTGTTCAAAACAATCAGCTCCTACCGAAATGAACTTTCGAACAGTTCCCTCGCTCAGAACTAGAGCTGAACTATTGCACCCCTAATTTCATAAACACTTCTATGAGTCCATGGGCACTTCCTAAAACCTGCTATGGGTTCATGAATATTTCATACACCCTAGTCAAAACTTCTATGTACCTTGTTGATAATCCTAAACCATTATAAGGGTTTATTAAAGTGCAACGTATCACAAACCTTTAAAGGGTTTATTATTTTCCTAAACCCTATCCTATACCCTTCCAAAGGGTTTAGGAATGTTTCATGTACAGTAAAAAGGGTTTGTGATACGTTGCACTTCAATAAACCCCTTTAGGGTTTAGTATTCTACGTGTTTTTTTACAGTGTACTTAGTTTTCCATTTTGGCAACACCATGGAGAAAAACGCCAGATACTCAGTGTGTGAATGTGGGTGACTTTGGGTCTCGGTGTGAATATGATTGAAGCTCAACTCGACGAGCCACAACCACACCCATATCCTTGGCCATCGTGGTACCTTCATATTGACAAAATAATAAATCCTTCTGAAGATTTTATTATTCCACGTCTTTTTACAGTGTCATGCGCTTATAAGCTAGATGTTTGATGTGTGAGTCATCTTTTAAAATAGTTAGGATTTTTCAGAGCGAATTGTTTTAGAGCTGTAGTAATGGGCTCGGCCTTTCTCGCTTCTAGTTGCAGACACAGTTTTCTGAAGCTTTTTTTTTCGTTTTAACAAGCAAGTATAGAACTCAAAAAAGTTTCTTTTTCTGGGGACCAAGTCTATAGTTTGAAAAGTTTAGGAACTGGTAACGAAGAAAGGTTCGTTTTTACATCTTTCTTCTGAAAAGCACTCTTGATGTATGAATGAATGATCTGATTTTACGCACATGCAGTAGCAAAATGAGCAGAAAAAAAACAAAAGGCGATAAAAGGGAGAGAAAGAAATTCCGACAGAAACAGTAGAAAACCTATTTCATCTGCTGTGCTAAAAGCATAACTTTTGGAGCAGTTGTATGGAAACATGTCTTCCTCGATAAGTGAAAAAACAAATATCCTGCTCTTTCGGCTTTTACAAAATTCTCATAACTGTAAGTATTTATAATATTTGTACGAGACCAAAGATCTCTCATGCGTTAGCTTGTAAAGTTCACTTATTTGTTTAACTCGTTCGAATTACAATTTTGATCATCTCACTATTCGAATGTAATTAGTTATTAGGATTTCATAGAAGATTGCGAGATGAAATTTTGTAAGCTCTATTCATGGAGAACTTTTGTTTATTTATCTACTACCACAATCATTNGACGTTTTTCGAATCATTCCCGTTATGGTCTATTGAGAACACTTAAAAGCTTGCGATTAGTTGTTGTTGCTTGTGCGCATAATGTGGCAAAAGAGATTCCGCAATTTCGTTCTCATGTAGAACGAATCATTCATCTGTTTCATTCATCGTCGCGTATTCTCATATTCGAAAGTGATTCAACCGATAATACTCTTGCATCACTACATCAATGGACCACAGCCCAGGTATATACGGGAGGCCGACTAGAGCCAACGATTCCGGCTCGTAGTGAACGCATCGCGTATTGCCGCAACACTCTTATTCATAAAGCTCGTATGCTTGAGCCCGATTATCTTTTGACACTTGACATGGATATATTTGTTGGTAGCCTTTCAGCATTCCTAACGAATTTCGATTATGACATGAAAGAGTGGTCTGTCATGACAGCAAACGTTGGTGGCTTCTACTACGACATTTGGGCCTTGCGCACATTATCTGAATTGAATCTTAACTATGATGTATGGCAACGAGTATGGGCACTGATTCGCGGATCGTCAAAATATTGTGGAGAATCTGTTATTGATCAAGTAATAGGGATTCACAAAAAGCCCATTCCTACTTCGCATGATCTACTGGAAGTTCGCTCAGCATTTTCTGGAGCTGGTTTGTACAAAATGAGTTCAATTCAAAATTGCCAATACTCCGGAGAAAATTCAACTTGTGAACATGTCCCATTTCATTTATGCATTCGTGAAAAAAATAGAGGTCGAATATTCATTAATCCAAGTTTTCGAATTGATCACACGAATGACACATAAGAATCTTCGCTGGTATTCTACAATGTTTTTTTTCTTGTTTTTTTTTGTAAGAGAGTAAGGCTCATCGATACTGTCAGATGGCCAAGTAGATCCGTCATTTTGTTAAAAAGAACTGAAAGATAAGAGGTATTTACAGTTGACATATATGTACTGTATGTCAGTGTTTCAACCCCGTTACAACAGCTGAGTCTGATCGACAGAGATAGAAGTGTTAATCTTTTTTATTCATCAATGGATAGATGATATGCGCTCAACCCCACTTTCTCATAGTTCTCACTGGCGCATTTTCGTAGAGTCATCCCAAGTAAGCGATATATAACGGCAGCTGACAACATGGCTAGTCTGAAATGACCGTAATATCGGCCAGGTCCTGTTTAAGGAGTACGACAGTTTAGCTTTAGTTTCAATCAAAAGAACAATTCGAGTAGATCAGATTCCAGAAGAGACGCCTATATCGATATAGAGCGACAACAGGATTAGCAGGTGTTGGAGGTATAGCAGGTATAGAGCATAGAGGAGTTTTTTGGGCGCGATGGTGTGGCAGCACTGCATGTGCTTTCCGATTCTTGCAGAAACGACGATTACTATTCAATATCTTTGGAGAAAACGTTTTTCATTATACCGTTGTAAAATCATAATCGAAAAAATAATTTCGCCGTAGTTCATTATACTTCTGATGATGACTATCAAGATATTTAATACGAACTGATGTTCTTTTGTATTACGCTACTACATCATTTTTGTGGTGGTAATACAAATATAGGAATGTTATGAAAGTTATCAAATGAATGAAATACTGGAAACACATTCAATGTCTCTGTAACATGTGAAGTTCCATGTATAAGAAGCACTACAGTTAATGGTCGTCTTCGTTGATTTTTTCGTCGCTCATAGTAGGTACTAGTGGTACGACAATTCAGTTTTAGTTCTGATCAAAGGAACTGTTCAGACAGTTCCTTATATATGATCTAAACTGTTCGAACAGTTCTTTCGTTCATTTGATCTGAACTTGGGTCTGAGAACTGTTACATCCCTAATTACATATATAAAAAAAAAGTTATAATCAGATCGCGAATTTCAGTGGAAGTATCACTCGATTCAAGCATCCTGATCATAATTGTGATCTGTTAAGAATTCTTTCTCAAGCCAAAGATTTAGCTTTCTCTAGCCAAGCTTCTACTGGTGTGCATTATGGGTCGATGCATTAGCTAGTTTACAAAAATTCCGTCAAGCTTTGGGAGTCATGGTAGCTTTGACTACTATTTTCACAATTATCTTTCCCACAGAGAGCCATTTGTGCCGATATTGAAGGAACAATCTGATGGTTTTACTTCTTCTTTCCTGTGTTCTTTCTCCGTTGTTCTAATATATGCTCATCTATCTATCTCCTTCTCACTAGTATCTGAATTTGTGTAGTATGTAAACTAATTATATACATTCTGAACACATAAAGTAGCAAATAAACATCATTAACTAGGGTAACGATAAACTACTCCGTTCATTTGGTCTTTCTATGACTTAGTAAACGGAATATGGTTGCTTTTTTAGGTTTCTTTGGAGCATTGAAAAAAAAAGAAAATGACAATGAAAAAGCACAAGATTTTTTATGAAACTGTGAAATAGTGTACATGTGAACGATGTTGCATTAATGTGGGCGATACAGATTTCGATCGTGTATTTTGTGTGAGATTCAATGTAATTGAATGCATCAAGAAAAAAATGAATCACATAATCATGTATATTTTGATGCATAACATCGCTGTTGCAACTACCAACGTCCACACTAGCACAGAATTTGTCTCAATCATTGAATACTACGCGAAGTGAAAGATTGTCAAATAATACAGTATACAGGATGAATTTAGTATTCACTCGAGTGCCGAAGGAGTCTCACGGATGCGCGTTATTTGTTATTATTAAGTTAGAAATGAGAGTTAACTTTCTACCAAGGAGATTTATCATGATTGATTCCTGAATAGACCTGTGAAAGCTCATAGTTCAATGAAATGTTTTTTTTTCAATAACTGAATCCCTCGACTAGCATTTTCTTAAAGAACTGAATAGCTGATACTAGCTTCGGTTCTCAGCTCTCGAACTGCCACAGGCCTATTCCTAAGTGAGAGCAAGCTGTATTACGTAAGCTGAAAATCAAAAGGCCTGCGCAAGTAAAAAAATTACACTCTGTCAAGCAGATTAAGATTTATCTTTGGTTAAAAAGTAACAGACAAAGATGATAAGTTTCATACATATTCTGCCTAAGAAAAATAATGGCAATGAATTGAAAAAAAATTCGAGTCCCTGTAGGCCAAGAAAAGTGACACTAGAAAACGTATGGTTCAACAATAACCCTCTAGGTGAAAATAAATAACACCTGAAAAATAGAAAACTGCTATCATATCAAAATTATTAGATTGGTGTCCTTTTTACACAGTTATTAAAGTTCTTCTATGAACAATCGAATTTTATGTGAGCCGGAAATCTATTCTTAACTTCTGACCGCTCTTCTGAGCGTGAGCAAACAGAAGGCTCACACAAACACTGCGCTTCTAATCAGATTTGTAAATCAAGATTCATTAGGCAATATGCTTTTTCTTTTTGTTGATAGGAGGACAAGTTCAAAATCATAAGGAATTCAAATAAGCTTCGGAACACTGATTAGACAACGAAGTGCATCATTGCATTATTCACATACAAAAGCAAGTTATTTCATGAAGCATGTTGAAAACGACTAAGCCACGCCGTTTACGACTTATAATATGCATCACGCTGACAGCTTTGATGTTTGTTCTTCTCTTACGTTTCTGGATTCAGAGACGTCCTGTATCATTAGATGACCAGAATATGTCACACTGTGCTCGATTATGCCCTTACAAAAGCACTTTGGGATGTAATCGGCTACAATTTGACCCTGATCACTGGGTTCAGCACTTTCCTGAATTTGTTTGTCCGCAAAATTTTCGTAATCTAGCTGATTGGATTATTAGTTGGCCAGATCAATTCAATGAAAAAGTCGAGACGACAACAAATGATGGACGGCATATTAGCCCTTGTTTATCTAATGGCAGCATTGTTTACGTGAGAATTTGGGCTATCGATGAATTTTTCAAAAAAATTTATCCGCATCTTAAAAGTTCTTTTGTTTTAATTACTGGTGAAGGCGATGTTTCTTCTCCAAGTCATCTCAATTATCTTGAAGAATCGAATTCGAAAATTATTCATTGGTTTGGTCAAAACGGACAATTCGATGTGTCTAGAGTGAAAAAATTCACCCATATCCCTATCGGTGAGTTTTAATATGTGGAAAAAAGAGAATAACCACAAATTGTGTTCTATTTTAGGAATCAATTGTTATGAGATGGCCTCAGCTATTCGGGGTGTTCACTCGCAACAGTCGAATCATTCATCATCTCAAGTATTTGGTGATATTGACGAACCCCTTCGTTATATTCAACCACTTGACGTATCATATCGAATAAAGAATGACATTAGTCTTCCCGAGAGTGCTACAGGAAAACTAGTTTTGATCAACTTTGATAAGACAACGGATGGCACAGGACTTCGTTCACAGATATGGAAGGACTTCTGTGAAGTAAATGAAAGTTTCCCATTCGTAGAGTGTTTTCGTAAACCGACTGGTGTCAGTATTTCTTCGCTTCCTTCAATTTATGCCCGCAACCGTCAATATCCATTCTGGCTATCACCGCGCGGTAACGGCATTGATTGTCACCGAACTTGGGAAGCCTTGTATCTTGACATAATACCGATTGTTTGGAACTCTTCATTAAATATTCTATATGAGCATTTGCCTGTGCTAATAATTGACGATCACAGAACTCTCACGGAAGCATTTCTGCAAAAAAAACTACAAGAAATAACGGAGAAGAAATTATCCGCATCAAAATCCGGAACATTTTATCAATATGAGAAACTAAGGAACGCCTATTGGCGCCATTTAATAATGAAAAAATCACGATATCAAGCGATAAACGTGAATTCCGCACGAGAGAAGCAGTGTTGGCGAGCGACGTTTAAAACTCCTTCGAGCAGTTAATATTTTCATTGTTTAGGAAATGGAACTAAGCATTAGAATTTACTATTTCTCTATTAATATAACTGATTCATGACAATGTAAATAGACCAGTTTAATAAAATTTCCGTCTTTAAAGGTTTTCTCCCTTTTCTAAATATATTCATTAGATAAACTCTCGAATAATCCTTCTGAATGTATGAAAACAGTCAAATGTGTACACAAATGCTGAAAAACTAGCGGCATCGCTGTACTTCATTCTATGCTGCTATGACTGAATGGTTAAAATGTTTGACACATATCCACAAGATACTGTGATCGAACCTCGGCTCCATCCAGTTATAGAATGACCTTGGATAAGTTACTAACGGCTATCCTATCTCGGATCTCCCATCCGATAACAAACTGACGACGTGTGACATACACTAAATAACACTAGTAGCTAGTATGTAGTTAATCAGTGTGTACGGGGAGCTTAAGCAATTAAACGTGAAGAACTCTGAGCCAGGCCGGCCTTCTGTCCAGAGCTACATTTAGTAATAGATGTAGGAAGAAAATCGGGTCCATGGATAACCCTCAGCAGCGCAAGGAAGCCGAAAAGCAGGGTATTCTTCTTCTTCTTCTTCTTCTTCATTCTGTTGTAAATTCATACGGAGTATCGATTGGGATGTTTGTATGTATTTCATCATGAATAACGCACACTACTGTTTGAACTAAGAAAACAGTTGCTTAGCAAATGCTAAATGTGTTGATTTTGCATTGAAACTTTGTGCGATACGAAATACATAGTATATCGAGATTCTTCTCAACATAAGTTCAATTTTACGCACTTCGGTAACACTGGAATGCCAGTAGCTGAGTTTCAGTTGAATGCTAAATGGCAACTCGTATTAAGGTTTCTGAACTCGATCTGTCCAAGCGTGACGGAATCACGCTTTTTCATTTTGTATTTTGAATATCTCAACTTAATGAAATTGGATGAAGCTAAAATTTTCAGAACATATTCAAGTTTTATTGCTCGACAAACTCTGAAAGTTTCATAGGATTCGAAACTTCCATGAGAATTTTATGATTAAAATATAGGTCCGTTATGGAATCACCAAAAATGGTCTTCGAGATAGAGTTCTGGATGCAGAACTGGAAAATTTAGCTTAACTAAAACTGCGAAGAAAAAAAATTCAGATTGAAAGTTATAGTGGAGATGTCATTCTATCAGTAGAAGAAAAGAAAATGTAAAAAATGCAAAAGTATGTCTTTGAAGAGTGAAAAACGTTTCGTAACGGAATCACTTTTTTAAAATGTTCATGTTCTTTTAGTGTCTATTTCTTAAGAAATTTATCTATAATTCCCGAAAATCAACACATTTGTATGATACATAGAAATGTAAAAAATGAATGCCGATTCTGGCCATCGGGACTGGAACTGGGACCGGGACCGGGACCGAAAACATTAACTGCACCGAGGTCAGAGCCCAAAAAATTTAACTATACCATGGCTGAGACCCAGACCAAAGCAAAAGTGATCCCGGCAAGAGGAAGAAAGTGAGAATTTCATACTGTGGAGTCTAGATGAAATAAGGGAGGAGTACAATAAAGTAGACCCAAGTTATAGTTGTATATAGTAAAGAAATAAAAAATATGAGTATTGAAGAAACATTAAAAATGTGACAAAACAATGCTGCGACTTGTTTCTCTAAGTAGTCATAGACTGTAGATTAGTTAGAATCACATGACCAGAATACAAAATGAAATTTCACCTGGGTCGAGACCAGAACCACAATAAGGGTGCCGGGGCTTCGGTCGGGATCGGGGTCAAAATAATGTTGCTCTGCGCATCTCTAATTACTAGTGAGAAAGTGATCAAGGAAAGTCATTTTACGTTGATCATTCTGATAAAGTGAAAACTATGCTTCAAAAGTATAAGATACATATCAGATATCACCCATAAAATGGCATCTTCAATTGCGGTAATAAAAATAACTTCAAATTGTCATAAATCAACTTCGGAATTAAGCAGTGAGCCTCTAAAATCCCATTACCTATATAAGAAATATGGCTAAGATGAAATATAAGAGAAAAAATGTTCCTATTTTTTTATGGAAACGTACTTGTTCAACCCAAAGGTGATTCCGTTACGCTCTCTGTAACGAACCAGGAATTTTTTTCAAAAGTCAACTAGTTCTGTGGATAGAGCGAAAAAATCAGGGTTAAAGCGTGCATTTGTAGAATCATAAATATCTTGCTTTTGGCTAAGAATGAGTTACACCATATTTTCGTTACGGAATCACAATAAAAAATGGGCTACTTTTAAAGTATAAATATTTTTCTTTGGGAACAGCAAGTACCTGGATCTCTTCTTATAGTTAAAGAACCTACTCAGCATAGTCCTAAAAGATGTGATCGACTTTGAAAAATATCATATCTGTCTGCATGAAAAAAACAAGATAAAACTTTTGATAAATATGTATATTTATCGACACAGAATGATACTCGTTTAGCAAGATTTTTACGGTAAGATATATACAGCTACTTAGATAAAAAATACACTTTCGTGTACTATTGACAATGCTCTATAATATGGTTATATTTATTTTACTCAATTTTGAAGTTCAACTTTATCTACATAGGTGGACCGTTACGTGGGCAGGTCGAACTAATATATAAGTATTTTGATTGAATTTTGAGCTGAATTAGCTGGCATTGAATAAGTTTACATATACGTTTTCACTCTAAAAGTTGACAGGTTCGAAAAGTCAGTCACTTGATTTCCTTGATATGCTAATGGAGGATCTATCCAGAATGATTGAAGTGTCGGAGATAATGGAAACAACACATTTTGTAAAATATCAGGCGGTAGGAAATCGTTCTTTTGTGCTCTTAGTTGATCCACTAGAGCTTGTGCTGAGCATGACGTTAACAAGTAAGCATGAGTGCATCGGGACGGTGACAATTTTTGCGTTGACAAAAGTGGCGATGCATTTAAAAAATGCTTTCGGAAACATTTACCATACAGACTAAAGCACGATCCCACAACGAACATTGGATTCTGATGTATCCATTCATCCTCTGTTTTTAGAAGTTGATTGGATTCAGCGCACTCTTTATCAAGGCGCAATGCACCACTTTGAATAGCTGCATATATCATTCTTGTGAGCTTCTCTTTGAAAAATGGCACAAAAATAACATCATCTTCGAGAATTAAACCTAATCTGACATTTTGCTTTGCCATTTCATACCAAATATCAACATGCTCCGCTGTTATAGGGCATTGTCGCTGTTGTTGTTTGCCTGAAATATTAAATTTCCTGAGTTACTGTCAAAAATAATGCAAAAAACTGCGAACAGCCGATAAAAAGAAAGTGGGTCTGTGGATGCCAAGTAGGGGTATGTCAGTCCAGTTTTAGTTTATGTTCTACAAGCGATCAATAGCTAAAGGTTTTTGCCATAGATTTTTCTCACCACTAAATACTTTCTTCATAACTTCTTGGCTTTCTTACATAATCTAGTGCAATTATAATCAATAAGACAGAGTATCACCTAAAAGGTAGAAGAGTCATTCTTTCCTCTAAAATGAGGTTCAATAGCACTCTCTAAAACACGCTTCTAATATATTTGATAATTTATCCAAATCTCATTTTAGTTGTAAATTGTCTAGGGTTTTTACTAAGGCTATATTCTTAATCTATGCGCAAAAAATCATCGCAGTCAAAACGGAATACTGATCGAGGTTCAACCTTAGGCGCCCAACACAAATTGATTGATTTAACAAAGAGCTCAACAGTTAGTATTTTATTGATGTATATGCGGTTACCTAAAGGTTTGCCATTCAAGTTTAATCTCTTCGAAACCAAAGAAAAACTGGAATTCGATTCGCATGTTGTCAAGTTCCATCTCATTCTCCATTCTATTGATTTCATTGAAATACCTTGCTGTTTGAAGACTTCTTTCAAGCTGGCGTGACGTTCAGTCAAACGTGAATTAGTCACTACATAGATCATATCGACAAATGGAAGTTTGGACACAATCAGTGGAGAGATTTCAATGTCAATATTTGAGCTAGTATTTTGAAGTTGATCTTTCGCTGCAGGAAGCGGCCAGATTTTCCATTGATCACCCGGTTTTGATTGTCCGAGCTCATTCTTTGAGTAATAATCATATGCGATTCCATTATAATGATAAACATGATTGAAAGAAAAATTAAAATTTGATATAAGCCTATTGGCAGGTAATATCACATACGCATGACGAGGTGTAGTTAGACATAATTTACTAGATATTATGATAAGCCAACGCAAAGGAGAGGATAAGAACGCTACAAAAAATGGATAGAGAAAGATGAGCTTATGATTATATGTAGATATTGTAAACTATGAAAGGATAAGAAAAATACTATTACAATACTTACTATTGGAGTCCAAGTCAAAATATAATGAAGAACAAAGAACAGTAAGTATAATACAACATAAGAATACAATTTTAATCCTAGCAAACCTAGGATACAATAATAGAACCATTGGACCAGATGATAGGTATCCTTTAAATTATCAATAAATTGCAATGAAAAGATCTTTGAATTCTTCTTAGATTGTCTGAACGCGAATGATCTAGAAGAAGGTGTGGGTGTGGGTGTGGGTGTGAGAATAAAGGTAATAACCAAACCCACATCCGCATACCCTCAACATGTGATATTTTAGATTCACTTATGATTTCACTGGACTTACTATTAAACGCCTTCCAGAAGCGACATCACAAAAACTCGTTTTCTGCATATATTTTCTTATTTCGCCAAGGAGATAGGAAAAATCTATTTTTCGAAACAAAACAGTGATTCTATCATCAATGGCTGTATGTTGTCATCTGACAACAGCCACCTGTGAAGGGCCAAAATTTTGGAAAAGTCATCTTTCGTTTTCCATCATCGATCGCTATTTTTCATTTTTTTTCATTTATTCATGCAAGAAAAAGCATAGAAAATATATAAGATATATTTACATGAATTCTCCGCGATTCAAATCGACTTTTCTATGCAAAAGCTGCCATATTCTGAACTTTGGAATAGAGCAGTTGTGTAGATTTGTATGCTTGTGGACATCAGGATAGATGTCGAACCAGATCTTTTATTTCTTTACACTTAAGCTTATATGTAAATCTTATATTCCTTTCTATGTCTTTTGTCGAGAGGTACAATACTAACATGCTGGCGGTTTTACATAGGAAAGTCTATTAGAATCGCACGTGTAGATATATCGTATATATTTTCTATGCTTTTTTTTGTATGAATAAATGAAAAAAACACTAAACAGTGAATTTTACTGATGGAAAAGGAAAAATGTTTTTTCCGAAATTTTGGCCCATTACGGTTGGCTGTTCCCAAATAACAACACCCATATCTTTTATTGCTAGAATTCATCGAAGAATCTCTTTTAGTGGTACAATATGCAATAAACCAAAGAGAAGAATTCTATCACTAATGACAAGGGGAAACGGCGTATTTTTGTACTTGCAGTAACTTTGAGTACTTCAAAATACTTTAAGCGGCTTCACACGTGCTTAGACGTGCTTTAAACCACTTTACGCTACTCTGACTTGAATGGATTTTAAGCTAAAGTTCTTTAAAGTACTTTAAATAATTCATAATAAACGCTGGCAAAAGTATGATATATTAAGCTACTAACCTTTTTATTATTTTTCAGTAACAATATAGCATAATAATTTCGATTAATGTGCTAGTCCACAGAATCGACAATATATCGCTTTACGATCTGCTCCATCAATATTCCCCGACCCGACACATTTTAATGTATGCGATAAAGAGAGTTTAGGAATGCTTTTAGCCAAAAACCGATTAAAAAAATCTGGAATAATTAGTTTTCATCGAATTTTTCCATGACATCGAAAAATCTGATTATGAGCAGACAGGATTCTCAGGAGTTTACATCTGCAGAACGACTAATCCGATTGAACTGAAAATTGATGCGCATCCAAACACCATACTAATAGGCATATAAAAATAGAAATCTTCACTACAACCATTGAGTTTGTGATATTTTATGGACCAGAGGTGGGCAACTTCGACCCTTTCTCGCTTCAGCTCCGGCTTCGCTTTAACGAAAAATCCTTTTTCTCTATTTTTCTTAAAGTTAGATAATATTCAATGAAAATTCACATCTCACTTCAGCATCCATATATATAAATACAGAATATAGGAAAACAATTATTAATAATATAATTAACAAAAAATGAATCATCAATACATTTAAGTTAGCTTGATTACAACATGAAAAGTATTTCTGATGATCAATAGACTAGTGAACTACAATAATTGTCGATTATACTTTGGTAAAGGTAATATTGAGAACATATTCTTAGAGAGTAGATGTGTGTTTGTTTTAGATCAAGATGAGATAAGAATCAAGATCCACACCCTGGTTTGTTTCTTCAACTTTCAGTTGAATGAAAAGTGTTGCTCTGTTCTATCATTACTCAATTCTCTCACATTTTATTTGCTTCAATTTTTTCTTTTCCTCGACGTTGTGTTTGTAGATTGTCAAACTAACAATAGCGGAGCCCAATCAGCCATATAAAAATCAACTAAATGAACGGCCAGCCATTATCTCAAGCGTTGCCCCTGATTAAAATGTAACAAAGACGTATTGATTACATTGAATACCAGACGACGAGCTTTGCTTTCACTAATTCCACCGTCTTCGTTCACATAAACCCTATGTAGAAGTGTTAGGGATTAAACAAGATTAATTTTGCTGGACTAAATTGATTATGAGTCATGCAGATCGATGAGTAGCTGCTGGAAATTTTCATGAATCGCGAATAAAATCAATTAAAATCGATTTTTTTTTATCAAATTTTCAACAATTATAATCGAAATTAATCGGAAAAGAAGCATATGGTTGGGGCTAGACAAAATGGACGCTCCGGAGTCGGAGCGGTCCATCTCTATTATGGGGTGCAGTATTGTACTAAAAACTCAGTATTTTTGCCTATTTGGGAGTTCATATCTCCTCACTAGAAAACGATAGAATCCTGAAATTACTTTTTCAAATATGCGCATATCAAAGAGATGTTGTTGCATCGAAAACTTCGGTCTCTTGAGGAAAGGCCTTGACCGAGACACTTCCGGCATTTTTTTACACAGTTCCTATTGTGCATTTCAATTTTCTAGGCTAATAGCAGCAAAAATTTGGTCTGAGTTGTCTGATCAGGTTGAGTTAACTGAGATATACAATATGATATGACGATCAACTTGTGACGCATAGGTACGGCTTCGAAGTTGATTCATCTTTTGAGCCTAGCATGCATTAAATGTATTTTCTCAACATCCCACATTCTTCAAATTTCGGTGAACAGCCCATTAGGAATAAGTGAACGTTTCAGAGTTTATAGGACTTGTAATTATTAATTAAAGGTATAGTGATGCAAATAATTTTTACTTATAAGTATACTTATGGTCCCTAAAAAACGATTCACTTACTAATTTTTCCGCTTGGTAAAAAAATAAGAAAAGTACTTATTAGCTATTTTTTTTAGAAAAGTTTCACACGGGCGCCTATTCTTTTCAAAATGTACACTTTAAAAATAGGTTCTTTCTGTGAGCCCGTCTAAATGGGTGTTTTAGGTTTCGTGTTCTTCGCTGAATCTTTTTATGTTCGGTACGATACTTATTTTATTTACAGTGTAGTGACACAGCTAGGTACTGCCTATTATTCAGCACGCGACAGGGTGAAGCCAGCTAAAAACCTTTTAAGGAGGATGAAGGAGTAGCGGTATGACAACTCAGTTTCAGTTACAATCAACTGAACTGTTCAAACAGATCTTTCACTCATTTGATCTGAATTTAGATGTGGAAACTGTTATACCCCGATGAGTGCGCCGTAAATCTCGTTTAAGGCAGTTTGAGAAGGGTATGGATCTGGGTTCTTTTTATTCGCAAGTAACCTTTACACACAGTCTCAATTGTTTTTCTCAACCGATTTTTTGAGGATCATGCTAGATATTTCACTTTGAATGCTTTGAAACGTGTTTAGGTTAAATCAGCCTTAGTATGGGTAGAAAGCGGCCAAACATGTTCAGAAAATAAGATATAGAATAGCGTAATTTGTTTCATTTGTATAACCTATCACGCTTAGTGCTGCAGAAAACGCATACTCTAATTTTGATATTGTTTGCTTATTCTCAATTTGTTCAATAGAGCAACAAGAAATGTCTACAGACATAATGCGCTGTGAAAGAAGTGAACATCAAACTTTCTTCGACATAGAATCTCATGAGCTAAAAATCTAAATTGAAAACCTTCGCATCAAAGTAATTACAAAATACATCAACATAATAAGAAAATCAATCTGTGCTGCATGATAATTCGGTCTGTGAATTGTATCCCAATCTTCAAACGACAGTGTTTCAGAATTCTAGGCTAAAGACAATTTCTTTTATTTTTAGGGTTATGTATTATATTTGTATATTGAAAAAGAACAGCTTAATTTCTGTTTGTCGTATCGTATTGAATTTTATCTCTAAAAGTTGTGTTACATATTATAGGTCCGTCATTGCGAATTATCACTTATTGTCTCTATGTTACGGTAAACTAGTGGTCATCCCGTATATTGACTTTTATACAAGCTTACTACTGAGGTGTATTTACCGAAAAATATAGCTCCCGTCAGGCATTGCATTTCACTATAAATAGTTACGAATAGATCTTATCCTCTTACCAGGAATGGAATGTTGAAATGTTTTCTTCCTATAATTTTCTTTTCTTCGTACTTTCTCGTACTCCAATATTTTAGAGATAACCTTAATTTTTTCATCGATAAATCGAAATGAATGGGGAAATTACGATCGATGTTCTTTCTTGTCTGTTTCCAAGTTCAGATTCAATTGGTGTTGACCCTGAATGACGTTTAAATCATAATATCTCTCTATCTTGGCGTGGAAGCATTGCTTCAGAATGGAATACTTCGTCGAGCAGTCGAAACGAAAAAGCAAACTACTTTGTTCCCACTAGCAATGAATCCGTTCGGTGTAGATGAAATTCTTGCAATGGTAGAAGTATTATTGACGGGTCGTTTAACATTAGGTGCAGAAGTAGAAAAAGGCTGAAAGAAAGTTTGCTCAGATTGTTGGAGCACCATATGCAATTATGGTTAATTCTGGCAGTTCTGCAAATTTACTAGCTATCTCGACTATAACAAATAAGTTACGTTGAGTGCGCTGTGATCCTGGCGATCATGTACTGGTTCCTGCTGTCTGTTGGTCAACGAGCGTTTTCCCGCTAATTCAAAGCAGTCTGTGTCCTATTTTTGTTGATATTGATCCGATTACATTCAATGTAACTCTTTTTGAACTTGAACGGAAACTAACAAGTCGTGTCAAAGCAGTGCTGATAGTGCATGTGCTGGGTAATTCTATAAATATGCAAGAAATCATAGAATTCACTAATCGGCACAAGCTTATATTGATTGAGGATACTTGTGAATCTTTAGGAAGTTTTTCTGTTACAGTTATACACAATGAACACAAAATGCTGGGCACATTTGGGGATTTCGGTACATTCTCCTTTTATTTTTCACACCACATCACTAGTGGCGAAGGAGGAATGGTTGTATGTAATAATGAAGAAGATTACAATATTGTGGGATGCCTACGCGCTCATGGATGGACAAGACATCTTACAAACCGGCAAAACAATACTCTGAAAGAAAAAAAGGAGTTTTACAGGACCCTGTTAGGGGTTCTGATATCGGGTCAAACGCAGAACCCTCGAAAAAGGTTCTGACTGAAAAAAGGTTCAGTAAAGAAATAACGAAATCATATGTGACTTTTCTTCAAAAAAGGTTTGTCCTACGTATAAGGTGTTCCATGATTTAAATGGTTTACCGTTGGGATTTCCCTTATCTCTGTATCCATATTTCGTTATTTTTATATCCATAGCCTTATCTATACCTTATATCTATACGCTTACAGCTTTACCCTTAAGCTATACCCTTATTACTGTATCTTCTATCTATACCCTTATTTGTATACTTCCTAAAAAGTGTAGTTCCGGGAAAACTTTAGAGCCTTTCCGATTTTGTCACTGTCTGAAAACCTTCCAGAGTTTCCGAATATTGGTGTTCAAAGTCTTCTGAACTGAAACAAATAGTTGCAGTACTTTCTCACAAAGCAATATCAGAAACTGCAAAAAGGTTTCAAAACTTACCAACCTTGGAATGCAATGAAGGATCTGAAAGATATCGGCAGTCACACAGATGTCGAATCCATGTCGTCTATCATAAAAACGTCAAAATGATACATCGTTATTTCTCGAATACTGATAAGTAACTTAGCCATTCGCTGAGATCCATTTGAGGAATCTAAAAGAAAGGATAAATTAATATACGGTTTTTGATTCTTTAATGTAACTCACCCTTTGAATACAATTCATTCCAAGAACCTAAAAGATAAAAAAAATCGATATTCCTATATAGCTTTTTTATTCTTAAGTGAAGTTTATTATTTGAATAAAACCTATTTGAAGAATCTAAAACAAACAATAAAAACTTAATATAATTTTCTAATTCTTGCATATAACTTACTGATTGGACAAAATGTATTGAAAGAATCTAAAAGAAAAAGAAATCTTGATATTAGCTGTTGATTCTTCAATGTGAATTACCCTTGGAATGACACAATTGTAAAAAGCTACAGGAAAAAAAAGAAATTTTGATATTAGGCTTGTGTTCTGGAATGAAACTTACCGTTTCGATGCAATCTATTTGAAGAATTTCGAAAAAAGAGAAATTACTATAGGTCTTTTATTGTTCGATCCTGTGAGTTTAAGAAAAAATCAGTTATAATGATCATCTAAAACCAGAAGTTTGTGGTGTTCTCAATCACTACAACCTTTAAAAATTATGATGGCTATTTTTAATCGTTTTCTCTTGAAATTTAACGAAATAAGTTAGCTTTAAAGAGTAGCCTTATAGCTACGTCGTTATTTCTTTAGCCTTAATACTACATCTTATAGCTATATCTCGTTATCCATGCCTTGATATATACGCCATTACAATTCTTTTATTTTCAACATGCCTTTACGATTGCATTCTTATATCTTGACCGTTTTATTCATATCATTATACTAATAACCTTTTATATGGATTTCCTTATTACTATACGATTATTTGTGTATTCGTGAAAGTATATGTTTAGGACTTTATTCTTGGATTCATATGGATTGCATTAAATCCTCTATCTTATTTGTAAGATGTGAAGTTCAACGACATGTGCGCACATCAATTGCGTATGATACGGCTGAATAATTTCATAGTATGAAATGTTTAATTGAATGGTTTCTTTTGTTGACGTTAACGAGTGTTTTAGAACAAACACGATAGACAACGATAATATGATAATGAATCGTATATAGCCCTAGTGAAACATCTTGTAAGTAAGATCTTGAAATCTTGGGATTGGTAAGTAAGATCTTGGCCAGATCTTAACAAGATAATTTCTTTTTTCAAGAAATATCATGTCTTGAAGATATCTGATACACATGTAGCAAAGATCTTGATCAGATCTTTTCAAAGATTTCAAGATATCAAGATCAGAAGAAAAAATTCAACTTTGATTATCTTGTCCGAAGATCTTGAGAAAAATCAAAAGCGATATCATTGGTTTATTTATATTAAAAAAAATTGTTAAATGTTTACAATTGCTTATGAAAAGGCGTATACTTAACTCTGAGACTTATGTAATATGAAAAAAATTGTACAATGGTTACACTTCATTGCAACCAATCAATTTAAACATCTAATAACAAAGTCCAAGAGAGGCACGCTAAATAAACAAACGAGATTGTATAAAGTATGAACAAACAAGATCGTATTAAATTATGCCAAGCCTTTAGGATGTTTTCTACTAATTTTTGAGAAATAGTATTTAACACCATAGCTCTGCGCATCAAAGCATACATCTTAAAGGTAATTAAGAACTGTAGACTCAATGTTGTGATAAGATCGAGACAATATTTTTGCAATGTTTTCACACGAAGCAAATTTCGACTTCTTTTGGTTTCATATCGTGATTTTCCTCATACTCATTTGTTTTTTTTATCGACAAACAAGATATGACATGTAAGCATCATAAATTGTTTACTGGAGCAAATACAACGCATTATGATAAATCAAGCTGAAGAGTTTTTGAAATCTTTCAATGAAGTAGTTTAAAAATTATGCTTTTTACAATTTATCATATTTGTCATTGCATAATTTTTTATTTATGTAATTATTTTTCTAGATGAATATGTATTGTTCCAAAAGTATCAATGAGCGTACGCGAGAATGTATGCGGAAACGTCGATTAAATCGCCGTGAGAATGAATCATCACAGCCAAGACAGGATGACCAAAATGAACAATGTTCCATGGACATTTCAAAGATAATCGATCAAGCAACCATTGATATATTAGATGGTTCAAGTAATGCATTGGCTAATTGTGTGGATTCTGTTTCTTGTCGTTCTGAATCATCTAGTGAATTTGAATTGAATGTTGTTGATGATACTAATGACGACTTTGACAATGAAACTGACGATGATGATGAAACTGACGATGATGATGAAACTGACGATGATGATGAAACTGACGATGATGATGAAACTGACGATGATGATGATGATGATGATGATGATGATAGTATAAATGAATATATTCATTTACATGATCATAACAATCAAACAAAATTATTTTCATCGTGTCCATTATCTATACGCGAAGCATGTCTTGCTATCATGAAATTAGCTCGTCGTCTAAATTTGGACAAAAGTGGAATCAAAATTTTATTAAATGATATTCGACGTCTTTTCCCGTCAGATCTCAAATTACCACGATCGGTTCAAGGTCTCATGAAGATAATAGGTATTCAAAATATTTTATTTAATCTTTTTTTCGTGAGATTAGAATATCTGCAATACTACCGTATATGGAAAAAGAACTAAATTACTAAAAGTATTTTTCTTTATTTCTGTCAATTGTTACAAATACGCCTTTGTTCAAATTGTTATTAAAAACTTTTCATTTTTCGAGATTTGCTGTGCTACAAAACCTGTCTAACAGAAACAACACTTCTCTATAGTTGAAAGGTTAACTTTATCAATCTTATTTTCTTCATGTTTTCAGCCTGATTTCTTTTCGAAGAATACGAAAATTTGCTACTACTGAAGCACTTTAATATAATCCTATGTATCGATTAGTACTAAATATTTTTTTCAAATTTATATTGTTACTCTCAAAAAATGTAGACAATTCTTCGAGGTTATTTTATTAGCTCTGAAACTACTCACTTCATTTTTTTTAATGATTAGGTTTTGATTATTCGAAGAAAGTGATATATTATTGTTGTGAATGCTTGTCTCGTTTGACAAATCCTGAGTAAAAAACGTCTGTTGATGGATATTCATTAAATAATGTAAGACGTCCATTTAGAAATGTAATTGAAGTTGCAATTAATAATATTAAAGATGAAGTTTACGCAACAGCCAAACGACATATAAATTTAATCAATGAATATTCTCAATGTTCAAATGTTTTTTTACCATACGATGTACTCAACGGTTCCATATATGAACGTTTGAAGAAAAATCAAAAACAACTGACTCTCGCCCTCCACACCGATGGAGCACCCGTCACAAAAATGGGTGGAAAATCATTATGGCCAGTCCAAGCAACGATTCTTGAAATTCCCCCTCCTATTAGAGATCATGTAAGTGCTGTAATGGTCTTTGGTGCTTGGTTAGGTGGTACTCATGCGAATAGAGAACTACTGTGGAATAGCATTGTTGACAAAATAAAGTATTTGTATGAAAATGGAATTACATTAAAATTAAATGATAATACCAAAATCAAGTTCAATATTCGAGTGCAATTCGTCACTTTTGACCTACCGGCACTTGCCCATAACTGTAATATAGTTCAATTCAATGGCTATGATGCTTGTCCATTTTGCAAAGCACATGGTTATGCTATTGGAACACAAATATTTTATGCTCATTCACCAACACCATCTATTAGAAAGACTGATGGTGATTATCTTCGATTATCAACGACTGATTTACCAAGATTAGGTTCACATGGTATTAAAGGTCCCACTCCATTAACAAATATAATGTTATTTCCTTATCAAATTGCTGTGGATTACATGCACTTGGTGTGTAGCGGACACTTTAAGACTTTAATTATTTATTGGAACCAACTGCTGTTGCCAGATGTTTTTGAACAAGCATCGAATTTTTTATTATCAATTACATTACCACACTCGTTTGGATATCAATTTGTGTCAATAATTCAGTTTGCAAATTGGAAAACGAAAATGTTCAGGTAGGAAATTTTTATTGATCATTTGAATCACGATCTAATAAAAGTTGCAAAGAGAAATTGTTCGAGATAGATTGATATTTGTAAATCAGAGATCTTTTTTTTTGGAAGGTGATTATAGCTGGATACTTAAGAAAAAAGACAATTTCATTTTGTATTTACAATATTGATAAGTTAAGAACTTCAGCTTAAAACCAATTGTTCGTTTTCTTCAGTTGTGAAAAAATTGAATAGATTAGGTCGTGATTTTAGCGTCACTCTAACCTGAAAGCAAATAGACCCCGCTTGGTGCAGAGATGGGCGAGTCCAGCTTTTTTTCGAGTCAAGTCAAGTCCGAGTCATTAAAAAAATGTGACTCGAGTCGACTCGAGTCCGAGTCATGACTCGGACTCGCCCATCTCTGGCTTGGTGATAGTTATATGGAGTCATTGTTCCTAATCTAAGGTCATATAATATAATGGTTTCAACTATAGGGACTTTCTGTTGTATATCTCACCAATATTTGCGATTCAATTTTTACCGGATGAATTGACCTTACACTTTTTATATTATTTTATTTACATTCGAGTGTTACGCTTTTATCAAGACAAAAATGAATTACAAGGTGTCGATCATTTTTTCAACTATTATTATGAAAATTTATCAAAACATTATGGTCCTAAATCTGAACTTTGTACGATTCATATACATTCACATCTTCTAGGTCAAGTCAGAAGGCATGGATCGTTATCCATGACTTCATGCTTTCCTAGGGAATCTTATATTGGAAATGCAATTAAATGGTGCCAAGGTAAAAAATATATGCTTGAACAGTTTATTACATGGTATAAAATCGACCATAGTTTATATCCTGATAGTACATTAAATATGACTTATCTTACTCAAAATCAACGTTTCGATGATAAGTATTTAAATAAACGATTAATTGCATCTTTAGATGAGAAATTTATAAAATGTTGCAATAAAAAAAACATTCAATTAGATACAAGAAAGCGAATTAAACAATATGGTCGTTATTTTCGAGGGTTAAAAACATTTCATTCATTATCGTATGAGCGTGGTGGAAATGCAATTAGCTATTGGGTATTTGTTAAAGATAATGAATGTTCACAAAATCATGGTATTTGTTTTGGCGAAGTTGTTTATTATTGTCAACTTGATAATGAGTATTATGCATTTTTAAAGCATTTAAATGCCTTGATAAAAGTTTGGCAGATGGTTTAGCATCAGTAACAGTTCCAAATGATCTTCTTGATCGATTGAACAATTATTATCATTTTTTTAATGATCAGACATTTGTTTACAAAATTGTACAAGTAAACTGTATTCTAAACAAAGCTATTCGCATGTCGTGGATCGAATCAAACACATCGGTTTTTACCCAGGTATGCCTGGATTGGGAACATGATTGAAAAGTGACAAAATATTAGCAATACGTATTTTCATCGTTTCTTCTTTTGAAAAATAGTTAATGGGAAATTAATTCTATTCTTTGATTGTTTTTTCGCTGCAGTTGTACTGACTACATCGAAATTATTATTATTGAATTTAGAAGGATGCATACCCATGGAAAAATATTCCTCATAATGAACGTGAAAGAACGCGTTTTCGAAAAAATTGAACGTATTTTATCGACTAAAAACGCGTTCTAAGAACAAATTAA